>JAXGGA010002216.1:0-127986 GCA_038373865.1 Uloborus plumipes | reverse complement strand
GAAGAGGTAGGGGTCCAAGAAAAACTGAAAAAATATGCTAGGGAATACGAACAAAAATGTTTGGTAACCTCTGGAGTGACCCGACCAGTAAATCAATACTTAAGCGCATGTTCACAAAAATTATAACATTGTTAAAATCTAGCATTTGGTGCATGATATCAAAATTTTTTAAACGTAATAGTTTTAAAAAAAAATTGTAGCACCTATACTGTTATGCTTTGTTTTTTGAGGGGATAGCGGTGAAACCCAATAACCCAGTGCATGAGCATCTGCAACCCAGTGAACAAACACAGTTTTTTTTCTCATCTTTTACTACAGTACACTCCCGACTATCCGCGGAATTGGGTGGCACTAGTATCGCGGATAATCCGAAAAAAGCATAAAATAAGGGGAAAAGAAGATAAATGTCTTTTGATTAAAAATAATTACATTACTTAAAACGTGGTAGGTACAAACAATGACGATAAGTGTAGCATAAAAAAACATTTGTATTTGAGGCTCTCAACTATATAAAATCTATGAAGAACTGGTACTTACGATAACGCCTAGGTAAAATAATTTATTGGATGAAGTACATCACACTCTTGGGTAGGAAATGTTAAGAAAAAATCTGGTATGGGTCCCACACTACTTCCTTTTACGTGTAAATTTCTTTGTAGATGCCTTAGTGTTAAAATAGTGCTAGGAGTGAGCAAGATAGCAATTTGAACATTTACACCCCTAGTTTGCCACGAAACAATGAAAACAAATGTTTTACAATGATTCATTTTCTAAATATCGCCGATTTTAACATCATTCAGTGGATTTTTCACGAAATATCGCCAATAGCGCCAAATTGAACCCAAATTCAAAAAATATTTTTTTCGCCAAATTTGTCGCCAAGTTGGCGTCAAACACTTGGCGACCAAAAGCTTGGCGACATATCGCCAAGTGGTCGCGCCAATTCATATCACTTGAGTCTGCATTGAAATTAACACTGATTTACCCCAAAAAAGGGGTAAAACACCCCCTTGGGAACATTCAAATGCAACCACAAGGGGAGGTGCACAACTAGACCATCCTCAGAGCCTACATACCAAGCTAGAAGCTTCTATGGCATTTAGTTTTTGAGTTATGCGACCCACATACGCACATACGCACATACAGACGTCACGAGAAAACTCGTCGTAATTAACTCGGGGGTGGTTGAAAATGATTTTTCGGCTGGTTATATGTTGGCAGGTACATATGCACGTGCTGACAGGTCGAAAAAACGACTCAACATTCATTCAGGGGTGAGCAAAATCAAAATTTAGACCCAAATTTGAGTGATTTTTTTTTTTTCGCGATCACAATACTTCCTTTACTACGTAAAAGGAAGTAAAAATAAAATTTAAACTTGTGCTTTTCCGAAAAAAATCAGTTAATTATGTCTGTTTCTTTCTCGAGACCCTCGTGAATAATCGAGAGTTGGTATTGGGAGTTGTATATAAAGTAGTTACTGCATCCAAATCATCTAAGAAAAAGCTTCTGAACCCATATTTTTCTGTAAAACTGCTTTGCAAACTATTCATTCCCTGAGGAATGTTCATTTACTGGTTGATCTACCCAAAGTAAGAGCGTAAAACAAGAACAGAAAAGAACTTGAATCAAGCACCGATTTTGAACAAAAAAAATTTCTGGCAAAGATGGTCCCAGTTTATCGTAGGGGGAGGACAGTAAAATTGATAAAGGTAGTAATTGAGATGCCTGCGTGTGCTGCAGATGGCTCCCAGAAATAGATACTCTGCCTTCGTGTAACACTCAAGATGTCGGCCGTATACTTTCTTAAGAGCACGTTAAAATAAACTTGTTTCTGCGAAGACTTTGATCTGACTCTTTCCGTTTTTAGAGTGACTCCATCGGAAAGAAATTTTGTAAGAGAGCTCCTAAATTTGATTTATGAGCCATAGTCGGGAGTTGGGGCTGCAACTAGCTTTTGCCGCCAGGGGCAAAAATGAAGTAGGAGCTTTTCAAAAGGAAATTGAAGAAAAAATGAAAAATTCCGAGACATATCATGTTCCTCTTTAAAAATTATTTCCCTGCTGAAATAATTCACATAAATTATTTACATATCCATCACATAAATTCACAAAATCTAAAAATTGATAAAACTAGTTATAAACCGGGGGCTGGTGGGTCAGAAATGTTGATAATTTGTGAAGACGAAACTTTTGAAAATAATATTACTTTTCTTGCGAAAAATTTGAATTTAAATTTGATTCGTTCATGTTCGGATAAGCTAACTTGGTTCACTGAGGTCCTGTTCGGATAGCAATAATTTGATCCACCGAGGTCATGCTTACATTGCATTACTGGTTGACTTGGGATCAGTTTTTGTTTTGCTTGAATTGCATTTCAATTCTAGTGAAGGATTTTTGTAAAGTAAGAAAAAAAAACTTTAAAATTTTATTTTAAAAGAGTTTTTCACTTTTGCTTTTTAATCGTTTCCAAAAAGAAATAAAAATAATAATAACTTTTAAGTAGTTTGGGATAATTGCATTTCGGTTTTTAGTAGCAAGTTTTGGTTTTCACTTTTTTTTTTTTTGAAGCAAAAAAATATATATATTCTTTTGTATTTAAAAATAAATTAAAACTACACAAGCGTTCACATTTTATTTTAATATGAATTTCATTCAAAAAGTTGTCAGCTTACATAATTGTACTTTAAACAAGAATGATTTTTTAAAGAGGCTTATCTTTACTAATATATAAAGCTGTAGAGTTTGTTTGTTTGTTTGTTTGTTTGAACGCGCTAATCTCAGGAACTACTGGTTCGATTTGAAAAATTCTTTTTGTGTTGAATAGTCCATTTACCCAGAAAGACTTTAGGCTACAGTTTGAAAAGATTCGATAAACGATTCGTTTTTTGCCCATCCTATGCAGTTTGTTCCGATTCTCTAACTTAAACACAGCACGAGTTATTCAATTCTTAAACTTGCCTTTTGCAAGGCTTCACCCGATTTCTTGCAATACTTGGTTCATTAAAACCATCAATAAAAAATAAACGAATTATTCCACAGTTTTGATTTTTACATCATTGGATAGAGCGATATTTTTAACCCCAGAATTGATTCGACTTACAGTCGAAGAACCAAGCTTTCATCTCCACTAGAAAAAAAGTTACAAGCGTTTGAACTTTGAGTTCGAAAACCTCTTTTCTGATCAAATTATTAACATTTTATTGCGTTACTATGCCGACATCTTTTAAATTCATTGTTGGCTCCCTTTTCTTCATTTTACTGCGTTTCTAGACTTTTACTGCGTTTCTAGGCTCTCCTAGCTGTGTGGTATATAATAAGGCAAATAATTCCTTTTAGTTCGGTACAATTTCAAAGATTTTAGCCTTTAATATTTAATTGTGACATATTGTAGCAATTTGATATTTGACAGCAAACGTGCCTTTTAACTTTAAAAAAAAATAGTGGGGAAGACCGCAGATATTGTCGATATCGTTTTTGTTTCGTACTGCTATTGTTTTCTTATTCTTTTGACTTTTTTTCTTATGCAATAGGTATGTAAGTAGGTTTCAAATGAGTCAAATATTATTTTATTTATTTTTTAATGATTTAAGATAGTTACTAATCTAAGCAAATAATATTATATATTCATATTTTTGTAACGTTTTTACTACTTTGTATCATTGGTACTAAACACGTAATTTAATTGCATAATATTTTTATATTGGGTAGTGTTTAATTATTCTTTTAACGTTTTTTTCCTTATGTATCACATATATACGTTGGCTTCAAATGAGTCTAACTTTTTTTAATGGTTGCATATAGTTACTAATCTAAATAATTTGATTTGTCATGGTTTAGTACAACATGGGTACTTATCTAAACACATAATAAAAGTGCGTGGTATTTTTATATTGGGTATTGTGTTGTGTAGTACATTTTTACAGAGGTAGCCCGTGCAACGCCAGGCCACGCAGCTAGGTCTTTTTTATGTGTAAATAATTCGATTGACTTTTTAATGCAGGAAAGCTCTTTAGCGAGCCGCTTTAGCGGGGAGTATGCTAAAATTTTTCTTAGTATTTTAAAGGCGAGCCGGCTTGGCGGCGAGTGGTTTCTTGAAACTTTCCTCGCTACTTTAAAGGCGAGCCGCCTTGGCGGCGAGTAGGTTGTTTAAACTTTCTTCACTACTTTAAAGGTGAGGCACCTTGGCGGCGAGTAGTTTTCTCAAACTGCCTTCACTACATTAAAGCCCGTGCAACGCCGGGCCACGCAGCTAGTTTGCTATAATTTTATTAAAAGACTCGCAACATAAAATTTTCTAATTTAATTTTAACATTTAGCAAATGTCAAAATGTGGAAATCAAGGTCACCTATTTTTTCAGTGTAACTGTTCCTCATAATTGAAAAATCTGTCAATTGAAATACATATTCTATGATCTGCTCAAACTTATTTGTTCTAGAAATAGTCATACGGAGGAAGTTTTTTTTTTTTTATAACGTCGTAAAAATTACTTGCCACTTCTCTTCAATTTAATATGATACTGTTGTCGGCGGTAGTTTATTAGTGAAGTTTTGGTTTCACTAAAGTTTTGGTTTTGAATTATATGGATCAACAACGTGTGTACATAGAGAAGATCATCAATAAATGTAATGGGATATTTTATATTTTATTATTAACTGGTATACTCCCTTCTAATTGAGACCAAGCAATTCTATTTCATCCTATAGGACCGAAATTTTGAAAACAAAATAACTGCCGGTTACGAAATGCCGGACATTGGGTAGACACTACCCAAGACAACATTAAAAATCCTGTGTGTAAAAATTGAATGTTGTCTATCTAATGGGGAAACTTTTGACAAACGATGAAGTGTAATGAAATTTTGAAAACAACGTATGTAAAGCATTCAACTTTTTGGGAAAAGGTGAGCCGGGGGGGGGGGTTACCGGGGGAAATGTTCCCCTAATTTACGTTCGTTATGTGTATATGGAATGCTGCAGTTAAGTGGGAACGCGGAGGGATGCCATCTCCTAAAATATTTTTCTTTTATTATATAAGTAATGCAAATATGATGATAATTGATCTCAAACCACCTTTTTTTTTGGTGAATTCCCACCAAACTCCAGTTTCTCCAAATATTTCTTTCAAACTAAACAGCACTGCATATATGCGAGTACAAACCGGTTCGGATAAAAGCTGCTTCAGAAATAGAGATCTGCGGTTTTTTGGATTAACTACCAAAGTCCTTACAGGCTTATATCTCAGTCTGCGTATTCATCTTGATTTCTTTTCTTCTCTTAAGTTTAATGACTTCAGACTGAAAAAAAAAGATTAAAATAAATACATAAATAAATAATCAAGAGAAGCAGGCCGGTTGTGTGATGGGTAGAATATTCTTGAGAAATTATTCAACAAGCTTTTTTTTTTTTTTTTTAAGAACCTCTTTCGGCTAGAAGTAATCAGAAACCTGAAGGCATGACAACTGGTAATTTCATGAATGTGAGCGACTTCTGAAATGGTAGAGGCATATTCACCTCTTTTGACGCGCTGCTTAAATAGGCGCTCAAGGGAGCGTACTCAGAAATTTCTTCTCGGAACTAGAAAGAAATGCCGCTATTTTTTTCCTGCTGAGTAGAGAAGAGAGAGGAAAAAAAAAAAAACTAACATAACAAGAAGGATGAAAAAAAACGGGGGGTTATAAGGAGGGTGTAGGAAAATCGGGAGGGACGGAGGGAAGTATCCGGACTGAGTGTGTGTGGGAACGGGTCAGATCTGTGTCCCGGGGGTGTGGGTTCTTCATTCATAAAGAGCATCGAGTACAGGTTTCTTTTTGGCGTGGAACGCTAGGAATCTCAGCTACGTTAATATTCAACCGCTTTAGGACTTCGGGAAAAGGAAGCCATATTTGGCAATTTTGCTCTTCTGTCTGGCTCTTTTGTTGGGAGGGCGTACTTTACGTCACGGGTCGGGAACAACAGAGTGACGAAATTTGGGCTTCCACATCACACGCGGTGGCATCTAATTGCTTTTCCTGTTTGTTTTTAAATGCTGAATATATTAGATACATTGTATTTCGTTGCGACTGTAGTGCTTTTTTCGAAGAGCAGAGAAGCAAATATTTGAATATATCATCGGCACCATGCTAAAATTACGAATGCGAAAATTGGCACTTTTTAGGAGAGCCAAAACACTGAATATATTTTTTTCCCACCTGACGTGTTTGGTTATTTTCAATTTTTAAATTTTTATAGATATCTTTAAATGTAAAACTATCGTTCGAAGGTGTCATTTTAATTTTAATTATTTGTAAAATTCGAACTTGAAAAACGCGATTTTTCACTTTCGTTATTTTAGCATAGTGCCGACGATATATATTTTTTCAATGGCTTATCCTCCATACACAGGGCCTTCCCAAGAGGTGATAGCCCCCGGAGGGAACTTTTTCGCCCCCCCCCCAGGAAGAAGTTGGTCATAACATTTTGGTACACAGTGCATGATGGAAAGGTGCTGAAAATATCCGTATTTTAAAAATTACATAATTATGCCATCTGAAATCTATGGAGGTTATACAATAAAATACAAGAAATAAAGCTATAATAAAGCAAATGCACTCACAGCTCGATCATAGCATCCTAAGACTGCAGTTTCGTCCTTATTATGGACTCCTCAGTTAGGAATAGCCAATGATCGAGCCGGAGGCAAAAATCCTCTTAAGGTAGCTAAGATAGTCAACAAACTGGTAAATAAAGTGAATTTATCTTACCAGCGAGCGTCCGCAAACCATGGTGCGGCTCAACTCGAAGTTTGAAGGCAAAAGCTGGGTAATATGCAATGAGTTACCACGGTAAATCATTGCATAAAGCTATAATATCTGCTGTGTTATTATTTTAAAAACTTATTTTCGAAAAGGAAAACTGCTTTTTAAAAATAAAATTATTAGCAGCGAAAGCTCACTTAATGGCGCCCTCTCATATCTTGGTGCCCAGTTGCACCACCCCCCTCTTCGAACTGCCCTGTCCATACATATGGTAACCATGTCCCGTTTTCTGGCATCATGTCCCGTTTTCCCCGAAAATGCTAAAGTGTCTCGTTTTCTGGAGTGATAGAATGGAACACTGAATGCTTCAACCAAAAGTCACTCGGTGGAGCTATTAAAACATTTTTGTACCAATAAACTAAATCATGCATGGATACTTAGTATATTTTTAGTTTGCCTGAGCCTAACGCTCTTAGAGAGAGGATATTTTTGCTTGTGAAAACTTTGTGGAGTAGCAAAAAAGCAGAATTTCAAACAGGAGCTCTTACAGCAGAGTAGAATTTAAAAGTAAATTGTATGAAATTCTACCAAGAATTTCACTCTCACTCAAACTCAGTATCAAATGTACTCAAGCAAAATTTCTACATTAACAAATTAAATCACTTCTTCACTTCTGCTTTTGGATGTCATAAAGCTATAGATAAAAAAAAGGTCACTTTTTCTTTTTTTAATAAGAAAGAAAAGTATTCCTAATTATAAGTTACTGTTTTAACTCATTGCAAATGTTTGCTAATTAATTCCTAAAATTAGTTAATGTCCCCCTGTTTTGATGAAAAAAAAAAAAATCTTCACTTTATCCGTAAAAAGGATAAATACCTCAAAAGGGCGTCCAGCTTTAAAATAGTCAACTTTGATGCTTAATATTGCAAATAGAAAGCAAATATAATTTGGTTTTAATTTAAAATAGACAGTCATGTATTTATTGTATTAATTAGACAATGAAATACATATTTTCGACAAAACATCATTACTTCTAGCTGCATCAGTTATAAAGTATGGAAGAAAATAAAATGCAATTTATAAAGACAATTACTTTCCTCTGTATCTTGGGCTAGTGACAGGTTTACCAATTACCATAGATATTTACTTAGTTCTATAACTGAAAATGGGGTCCTCGAAGATATATTGCGGTGGACCCCAATCCTATAAATCCGTGGCTGCCCTGGGTACAATGAAGAGCATTTAATCGGAACATTTTTTTCACAATCGAAACATTTTTTACAAAACAATATAATAAAAGTGGGCAATTTTTTAAAAATAATTAAAGAATAATGTATATTTATTATGCACGTGTGAGTTTTTTGCCTCCAATATGGAAGATATTAAAGGCGTATATGTACAGTTATTATGCCTTTCACTAAAAAAAGAACTTAATAATGAGTGGAAACTGAACGGGGATCTTATAAAAATTTATCTTGGGAATAGGAGTTACTTTAGAAATAGGAAAATAATTGGAGCAAAAAAAAATCTATCATGAATTTAAAGGAGAATAACAACAAAGAATACTAGTTTATAGAAAGAGAAGTTAAAAAACGAAAAGAAGAAAATTCACTGTACAAATGCTTTATCCCAGACTAGCTAATAAACTTATGGAACGTTTACATTTAATACATTTAAATCGTGTCATCATTGTGCAACAACGTCTATATTTTGTCTTCATCGAAGAACAAGTAACTATAGGATGGAAACTGGATAGAAATTTTTTGAAAACTTATTTTGGGAATAAGAAGAGTTAAAGCAAAAAAAAAAAAGAAGAAATGAAAAATCTATACTGAATTATGCATGGTATATGAAAAAAAAAAAAAAAACTAATTTTGCAAAGAAAAATGGAAATTAAATTCACAATTCACATCACTCTTAAACTCACTCTAAGAATGCTTTACCCTGGACTAACTAATGAAACCATGAAACAAACTTTACAATTGAACCTTCAAACCGTTGTGCATCGATGTCTATGCTTTGGAAAATCAAAGAAAAAGTAATAATGGGATGAAAACTGGACGGGAATCTTTGTAAAACTTAGTTTAGGAAAAGGAAAAGAATGAAAGCAAAAACAAGAAATAATTCTATCAGAAGAAAGAAAAAAAAAAAAAAAGAATTTGAGGAAGCGAAAAGGAATTCACTCCTTAACTCACTGTAAGAATGCTTTGCCCGGGACTAACTACTAAAACCACGAAACAAACTTTACAGTTAAACCTCTCGGCTGTTATGTATCGATGTCTAGTCCAGTGGTCGGAAGTAGCGCGCTACAAGTAGCGAAACTACTGTAGTAGCTACATTTTTTAGTAGTTTGTAGTGTAGCGCACTACTTTAAAAAAAAGTAGAGTAGTGAGTAGCGCGATACAAAAAAGTAGTAGTTTGTAGCGATTTCTGGAAGCTACTTTTAAATTAAAAAAATAAATAAATAAATGAAAAAAATTTTTTTTTAAGAGAACGAAGAAAGAAAACAAGGTTTAATTGACTCTGACTGGTGCAAATCTTGCGCGATTACAGCAACGGACGTAATAAGAAATAAGAACTTTAAAATATGAGCTAATCTTAGATACATCATTTTGACGCCATACATTATATCTGTTTGATGTCATTGGTTTATTCGGCATCATAAGTTTTATATTTTTTCAAATAATTTTTATGTTCCCAAATATTCCCTGGCAAGAAATTGAAAAAAAATTGAAAGTTGAAGTCTTTCAATCTTTCAACCTTTGAATCTTTTCTTGTGGCGAATATTCGTAAAAATTGTAAAAAAAAATCTAAAAAGAACAAATTTTAGCAAAAAAAAAAGGACGAAAAAGGCAAAGTAACGAATAAATTCAAAGATAACTCCTAGTTCTAATCCACATTCAAATGAGTTAATTTATTAATGTAAACAGCTTTTCGAATTTTTTCGGTCAATCCTCAAACGGTGTATGCTTTTTATTTATTTTTTTTAAAGTAGCGAAGTGGCGACTACAATTCAAAAGTAGTTTGTAGCTCGCTACATTTTACAAGAAGTAGTTGTAGTTGTAGTTAACTACATTTATAGCAAAGTAGTTGTAGTTGTAGTTCGCTACAAAAAAAAATGTAGTTTTTCCAACCACTGGTCTAGTCTATGCTTTGAAATCTTCGAAAAAGTAATATTGGGATGGAAACTGGACGGGAATCTTTGTAAAACTTAGTTTAGGAAAAGGAAAATAATGAAAGCAAAAATAAGAAATAATTCTATCAGAAGAAAGAAAAAAAAAAAGAATTTGAGGAAGCGAAAAGGAATTCAATTCACTCATTAACTTACTGTAAGAATGCTTTGCCCGGGACTAACTACTAAAACCACGAAACAAACTTTACAGTTAAACCTCCCGGTCGTTATGCATCGATGTCTAGTCTATGCTTTGGAATCTTCGAAAAAGTAATATTAGGATGGAAACTGAACCAGAATCCTTAGAAAAATAATTTTAAGAATACGAAAAGAATGAAAGCATAAGCAAAAAATGAGTCTATCATAAATTAGAAAAAGAAAAAACGAATTTGAAGAAGTAAAAAGGAATGAAATTCACTCCTAAACTCACTGTAAGAATGCTTTGCCCGGGACTAACTACTAAAACCATGAAACAAACTTTACAGTTGAACTTCCCGGCCGTTGTGCATCGATGTCCGTGCTTTGGAATCCTCGAAGAAGTAGTAATAAGATAAGAACTGGACGGAAATCTTTGAAAAAATATTTTAGGATTAAGAAAAGAATTAAAGCAAAAAAGAAAGAAAAATCTATCATGAATTCTAATATACTTGCTGCGTGGCCCGGCGTTGCACGGGCTTTAATGTAGTGAAGGCAGTTTGAGAAAACTACTCGCCGCCAATGCGGCTCGCTTTTAAAGTAATGACGAAAGTTTAAACAGTCTACTCGCTGTCAAGGCGGCTCGCCTTTAGAGTAGGAAAGTTTCACCAAACTACTCCCCGCTATAGCGGCTCGCTAAAAGGCTTTCCTGCATCAAAAAGTTAATCGAGTTATTTGCACATGCTTCCTCAGATATAAAGACGATGTCAAGTAGCGTATACTTAGCACTCTCCCTAAATAGCAAATAAAATTCCTTACCAAAACCACTATTTCCAAGCCGCTTTCTTCCTGTAAAATTAATTGCAAAATTCTAAACCTAAAAGTTGTTTTAATGTTTGGATCGCAGCCAAAAAAAGTCCCTTCTAAAAACAGCAATTACAATTTTATTTAAAAACACATTTTCAAAATGGTACCAGAGAAAAAATATAAGTCATTAATTAGAATAAAAACAATTGTTAGAACTTTGTTGTAACGCCTATTCAAAATGACAACGGTAAAAAATAACTCTTTAATTTTAAAAAGTTCAATAATTTAATTAACGTTTTAATTTAAAATGGCAATGGTAAGAAATAAATGTCTTAGAATTTTAAATAGTTCTATAATTTAATTAACGTTTTAATTAAAAATGGCAACGTTAAGAAATAAATGTCTTGGAATTTTAAATAGTTCAACAATTTAATTAACGTTTTAATTCAAAATGGCAACGGTAAGAAATAAATGTCTTGGAATTTTAATAAGGCTCGACCGATGGCATTTTTTGGCCGATGGGCCGATGCCGTTTGTTGGCCGATTGTTCAAAGTTGGACGATGGCCGATGGCCGATTATTTTGCTCTTCCATCGGCCGATGGCCGATGCCGATGGCCGATGGTTAAAAAAATCAAACGATTAGAAAAATAAATGTTTATAGGAGATTTAATGGGTCACATATTCATTTCATTCTACTTCTTCCTCAATCATTCAAATTTTGGCCTAAATTTATATTTTACTACCACTCGACAAAATCTGTATGAGAGAGACGTAGTAAGTTGAGAACTCATTCGTACCATTTGTACCGGGTGTAGTTATACAGATACTTTCTTAGTTGCAATCCGATGTTCCAAATGTGTTTTTTACTTTTTCTTTTTCTGACTAATCAATTTTAATTTCAATGCAGACTAATATCATAAATTGGCGACAACTAATCGATATAATCGCAATTTTTTTTTCTTAAAAAACAAAGTAAGATACAACATAAGGAAAAAAAGGAGAAAAAAAAATAAGATGCTGAATTCGGTATCGGATGGGCGGTGTTTGACAAAATTCTTATTTAAATTGTCGATATATGTAACATAAATCTCTGTAAAGCAATTCCGTATGTTCCACGTACGTACATGTACGCAAACATTTGAGATAAAAATTTGAAACGGATACTGTGTTCAATAATAAGTAACTGCTTCATTGTTTCAAATAACCATAAAATCAAGACTTCAGCAATAATATGTGGATTAGATACACCAAACTTGGTAAAAGAACTTTACATTATGTTGTTCAATCATTAAAAAAACAGTGATTCAGTCAACAAATTACACTACGCTTTACGAGTGGAAAAGTTCTTTAAGACATTTTTAAAAAATTAAGTTAAACAAAAAAAGGCAACAGATAAATCACAAAACTAAGTCATAGCTTGAATTTCGTTATACTTATTTAAAATGTATGAACAGAAATGTTTGCATGTTCGTTAAAAGTTGCGACAGTTACATAACTTATTTTACTGAAAAATAAATAACCATGAAAAAAAAAGAGCTTCTTAAAACGCAGCTACAATTAAAAAAAAAAAAAAAGGAAATTTATACGTAGTTAATATTAACTTAACACATATACAGGATGAATTTGACCTAATCTGCCATACGTAAGGGGGTTATAGAACAGCCTAGGCGGAACACAGAACCACTCAAAATGGGTCAAGAAAATATGTTCTGAAAAAAAGACCGATTTTTGAAGTTTCTGTATCCTACAAAATGACACCTTATTCCTGAAGATTGTTGAACTTTACAGCGAGCTACAAGCTTTTAAACATCGGAAACACTGAGAATTAAAATGACACCCAAGTTTTCAATCGATATTTTCAAAAACAACCGTATGAGCTACAACCGGTCAAATCTACTAAAAACTGGCCCATTTTACTAGCTACAACAGAAAATCGTATGGTACAACAGAAAGTCGTATTGGGCATTAAGTTCAGCAGAAATTCAGGTTTTAGTTTGAAACAGTATGAAAATCTGCATTCATCGGAATAGGGAAACCAACAGAGATTTTAACTTTTCTGCTCTAAATTTTCTGTTTCACGTAAGTATGGTGTTTCCTTTGTTCAAAAAAGGAAAGTTAAGTAACAATAAGTAAAAACAAAAGAAGAATTACTGTCAAGTGCTTTTCACAAAGGAAAATGCAAAATTAAAATAGCTGCACTAACATCAATGAGTACATTTACATGTAAGCAATCTTAAAAATTTACCGGAGCTGCTGAAATTAGCAACCCCCACGCTTGATGGATGCCCTTGGCTTTTTACGAGCGGGAACTACCGTCGCTCTCAGTGAAATTTCATTTCTCTGTTTTACTATTGCTCCATCAAGCCGAACGCGCATGCTGAATGAACTTTTAATTGGGAAGTAAAAAATAGAGAATTAGAATTCCCTCTTAAGAAAACTTGAAAAAAAAAAAAAAAAAAAGAAAACATCGGCCAGGCATTGGCATTTAGATATTTTTGGGGCCGATGGGCCGATGTTTTTTCCATGTTAGCATCGGCGGCCGATGCCGATGACCGATGGAAAAAATTTCAACCATCGGCGCCGATGCATCGGCCTGGCCGATGCATCGGTCGAGCCTTAAATTTTAAATAGTTCAATAATTTAATTAACGTTTTTATTCAAAATGGCAACGGTAAGAAATAAATGTCTTGGAGTTTTAAATAGTTCAATAATTTAATTAACGTTTTTATTCAAAATGGCAACGGAAAGAAATAAATGTCTTGGAATTTTAAAAAGTGCAAAACATTTAATTAACGTTTTATTTAATATCTCAGCTAATTAACGTCGTAGAATTACGCGGTTGGTCTTATTGTCTTCCTTAGAAAATTTCGAGTCGAATAGTACTATGTTTGATTCTCTACTCTCAGCGGTTTTTGAGGAGTTCAAGCTTCAGACGGACAGACAGACGCGGACAGATTTTAATAGTAGTAACTAGCTGTGTGGCGCCGGCGTTGCACGGGCTTTAATGTAGTGAAGGCAGTGTGAGAAAACTACTCGCCGCCAAGGCGGCTTGCCTTTACAGCAGTGAGGAAAGCTTAAACAACCTACTCGCCGCCAAGGCGGCTCGCCTTTAAAGTAGCGAGGAAAGTTTAATCTGCCTACTCGCCGTCAAGGCGGCTCGCCTTTACAGTAGCGAGGACAGTTTCGACAAACTACTCTCCGCTAAAGCAGCTCGCTAAAAAACTTTCCTGCATCAAAAAGTCAATCGAATTATTTGCACATGCTTCCTCAGAAATAAAGACGATGTCTAGTAGTGCATACTTAGCACTCTTCCTAAATAAAAAATAAAATTCCTTACCAAAAACAATTATTTCCAAAACGCTTTCTTCCTGTTAAATTAATTGCAAAATTTTAAACAAAAAGGTTGTTTTAATATTTGGATCGTAGCCAAAAAAAAAAAATCCCTGCTAAAAACAGCAGTTGCAATTTTATTTAAAAACACATTTTCAAAATGGTACCAGAGAAAAAAAATATCAGTCATTAAATTAGAATAAAAACAATTGTTAGAACTTTGTTGTAACACGTATTCAAAATGACAACGGAAAGAAAAAACACTCTTTAATTTTAAAAAGTTCAATAATTTAATTAACGTTTTAATTTAAAATGGCAACGGTAAGAAATAAATGTCTTGGAATTTTAAATAGTTCAATAATTTATTTAACGCTTTAATTTAAAATGGCTACGGAAAGAAATAAAAGTCTTGGAATTTTAAACAGTTCAATAATTTAATTAACGTTTTAAATTAAAATGGCAACGGTAAGAAATAAGTCTTGGAATTTTAAATAGTTCAACAATTTAATTAACGCTTTGATTTAAAATGGCTACGGAAAGAAATAAAAGTCTTGGAATTTTAAGTAGTTTAATAATTAATGTTTTAATTCAAAATGGCAACGGTAAGAAATAAAAGTCTTGGATTTTTAAATAATTCAATAGTTTAATTAACGCTTTTATTTAAAATGGCAACGGAAAGAAATAAATGTCTTGGAATTTTAAAAGTGCAAAGAATTTAATTAACGTTTTAATTAATATCTCAGCTAATTAACGTCGCACAATTACGCTGTTGGTTTTATTGTCTTCCTTAGAAAATTTTGAATCGAATGGTATTATGTTTGATTCTTTACGCTCAGCGGATTTTGAGGAGTTCAAGCTTCAGACGGACAGACAGACAGACAGACAGACAGACGCGGACAGATTTTAATAGTAGTAATATTAAAAAAACAAAAGCTAATTTTCAGAAGAAATACTTGAATTAAAATCACACTTCATCACTCTTAAACTCATTGTAAGAATGCTTTATCCTGAACTAACTAATAAAATGATGGAAAAAACATAACAGTTAAATTCCCTGACAGTTGTGCATTATAGTTCGTGCATATCCTTAGGGAGCATCGAAGAACAAGTATGATGGGATGAGAACTGGACAGAGTTCTTTACAAAATTATCTTAGGAACGGGAGTTATTTTGAGGAATAAGAAAAGGGTTAGAGGAAAAAAATCCCTATTATGACTTAGAAAAGAAGAATACTAATAAAAAAAGAAATTAAAAAAAGGAGTTAAAAAAATATTTTTTTTGTGCAATTTGCTATAAACTATTACTGAATTCTAAAATGCAAATGAGGAACACCTATTTTTTTTCAACTATTTGATTAAAAGTCATATTTTTAACGTAAAAATGTGGAAGTGACTTTTTTCTTTTGTTCATTTTTTTTTTAATTTACTTCTCTCTCTCTCTCTTTTGTGTGTGTGTGTGCGTTAGTTATTTGTTGCGTCGTTGACCGTAAAGAAGTTTGACCCTTGCTGTCAATTTTGAATGGAATAAGAGTACAATTATATTTATCCCTGTGGAACCTTATATTCATGAATATTTTAAAATTGAATCTGTTAAGAATAACACTTTTTTGACTAAAGAGCAGGAGCACATTGATCTTCATAAAGTGTTCGTCTGGCCAGTAGCACACTGTATTATGTGCATTTCACTAAAAAAAATAAAAAATAATGAGTAGAAACCGGATGGGGATCTTTTGAAAATTTATTTTAGGAATAGGAGTTACTTCAGGAATAGAAAAAGAATTGGAGCAAAAAACAAAATTATTTCTCTCGTGAATTAAAAAAAAATGAATACTAGCTTGTATAGAGAGAAAAGATGAAAAAACAATAATATTTAAATTCATTCTTAAACTCACTAATAAAATCATGGACTAGCTAATAAAATCGTGAAACAAACTTTATATTAAACCTCCTGCCCGTTGTGCATCGATGTCTTTACTAAGAAAATATTGAAGAACAAGTAATAATGGGATGGGAACAATAAGAGAACTTTTGATTTTTTTTTCAGGAATTGAAGTTATTTTTGGAACTAGGGCAAAAAACAAAAATATTTCTATCGTGAATTAGAAAAAAAAAAAAAAAAAAAATTTTTAAGCAGAAAAACGGAATTAATTTTTCCTTTTTTACTCACTGTAAGAATGTTTTACCCTGGAATAATTTCTAAAACCATTAAACAAATTTTATAGAAAAATTGACTGATAGTTGTGCATCGATGCCTGTGCTTTGGAAATATCTAAGAACAAGTAATAATGGAATGGGAACCGTACGGGGATGGTTTAAATATTTATTTTAGGAATTGAAGTTATTTTAAGAATAAGAAAAAATTAGAAAAAAAAAACCCAAGAATATTTCTGTCTTGATTAGTGAAGAAAGAATCCTTATTCTAGATAAATAAATAAATGACAAAAAAAAAAATAAATAAATAAACTCACTCTTAAATTTACTGTAAGAATGTTTTTCCCTCGACTTACTATTAAAACCATAAAACAAACTTTACAGTAAAGTCTCCTGACCGTTGTGCATTTGCATCGATGTCTATGCTTTGGAAACATCAAAGAACAAGTAATAATGGAATGGAAACTGGACGGGAATCCTTTTAAAGATTATTTTAGGAATTGAAGTTATTTTAAGAATAAGAAGAAAATAAGAAAAAAAAACAAGAATATTTCTGTCTTGATTAGTGAAGAAAGAATCCTTATTCTAGATAAATAAATAAATGACAAAAAAAAAAAAAAAAAAAATAAACTCACTCTTAAATTTACTGTAAGAATGTTTTTCCCTTGACTTACTATTAAAACCATAAAACAAACTTTACAGTAAAGTCTCCTGACCGTTGTGCATTTGCATCGATGTCTATGCTTTGGAAACATCAAAGAACAAGTAATAATGGAATGGAAACTGGACGGGAATCCTTTTAAAGATTATTTTAGGAATATGAAACGAATTAAAGAAAAAAGGAAAACAATTTCTATCATGAATTTAAAAAATTTTAAAAGGAAAAAAGGAATTAAATTCACTCCTAAACTCATTGTAAAAATGCTTTACTTTGGACTAACTATTATTCCGTTAGCGCCCAAATTAATTTAAAATGAAAATGTTTGAAAAATCTTTTTAAATTACATTTTATTCTTCTTCAAAAATAGAGTAAAGATAAAGTTTTATTTGTTTACAGTATTTTGTATTGAAATAACAGATGATCTATAGGAGTAGATGATAGCTCTGGGTTTCTGGTAGTAAAAAAGTAGGTAACTTTCTTTGCTAATCTTATCCTTGAAGATATCAATTTTTGTAAATTAAGAACAAAGTTTTTGTAAAATTAAAACCAGCTAAAGAAAAGTATAGCATACTTAAAAAAAAATCCTTTGTACCCAGAATTGAAAACTGTGCTATGAATCTGCAATATGACAAACTTTAGGCATTACCTGCTGGACTGACTGGGAAAAGAAAGGTTCATAAGTTTTAAGGGGTGTAGCCAAATGTGTAAGGAAAATAGGCAATACGAATAAGAAATGATAAAAAGACATTGTTTTCAGTGAGGGATCTGAAAAGAGGTGATCTATAAATGGATCACTGGACGATAACGGTATAAAACTATGAAATAAAGGCTGCGTTCAGAGTATTCGCCCGGGCGTTTCAGCCGTGACGTCATAAATAACTTCCCGGGCCGAGCCCAAGCAATTGTGGTCTGGACAGCATTTGTGCCATTCGGGAAGAAACAACATGGCGGACACAACAGCAGAGAGTAACGCGCCGGTCAATGCAGAAACAATCCTGCATTTGCTCCTATATTTTGGCACAAAATGATACCACTCTTAACCTTGGCGACAATTTTATTGTTCCTCTACCGTCATGGTTGAGCGTGGGATCGAAATGACTTATCGAATTTAATGAGAAATATGTTATTTTAAGTGAAGGAATTTACGATGAAATAGGCCTAACAGTAAGTAAAGAATTTCATCGATCTCGCTTATCTGATAGGATTGTTCCTGCAATGATCGATTCTCAAGGAAATATATCCTTTTAGATTCATCATAGCAAATAGCGTGCGTATTTTTGACATTGTGTGTGTATTTTCAAGATTTTGTTTTAGTCACTCTTCGTAAATCCTAGCAGACGAAAGAGCAATAAATTTCAGCCAATGAGCATCATCCTTTGCTAAACGCCCAAACACGTGACTTATCTGCCCAGCTAAATTTCCTGGACTGCTTGTGCTTAAGCCAGAGAAGCTCGGGCGTCTACTCTGAACAGCATTTGGGAAGTTCGGGCTTTCCAAATGGCAGGTCTGAACGTTTCGGGAAGAACCTGGGCTTCCCGTGAAGCTCAAGCGAGCACTCTGAACGCCCCCAAACTTTACAGTTGAATTGCCTTATCGTTGTGCATCGATGTCTATGATGATTCAAAGTTGATTTTGTTTTCATTCTTAATCTTAAAATAATTAAATATACAAATAATGGTGTGATTTACATTTTTTCTACCAATATGTGCCTACTTTTTCGTGTACTGACACCGACATTCTACTATTTGATTAATATTCAATTAACTATGAGAGGCTACAAATTATGTCAAATATACCTTTTTAGCATTTAAAACTGATTTCTAAAAACAAAATATGCTTCATCTGATGAAATACAAGTAAAAAATAAATAAACGAATATTTTAAACAATAGCACTTTTTAAACAATGCAGCTAGTATATTTCTTCGATTAAAAATTTTCTGATTTTTTTTTTTTTTTTTTGAAAAAAAAAGGGATTTCTAAAAACAAAATATGCTTTATCTGATGAAATAGATAAGTAAAAAATAAATAAACGAATATTTTAAACAATAGCACTTTTTAAACTATGCAGCTAGTATATTTCTTCGATTAAAAAATTTCTGATTTTTTTTGAAAAAAAAAGGGATTGAAAATAAAAAGCAAATTAAAATACGTTTTGTCCAAATATATATATATTATAATTTCTCTAAACGTTCCATTAAAATTAAAAACAAATCTTCAAGTAAAAAAAAACAGGGCATTAACTGAAACTAAAATTTTCTTGAAATAGGGCCCGAGGGGGGGGGGGACATGTACTTAAGTATTAACTTTACCGCAACTACAGATTTGGCGGCTAAAACAGATTTGGCACTTTCTTTTTTTGCAGTTATCTGTTGTTTATACGTGCAGGTGCACGCAGTTATCTAAAACTTCCCAAAAACGCCAAATAAACCGCTAAATTTGTAGCTGCGGTGGAGTTAATACGTATGTACCAAGAAACATAATAGGCATTGTTAAACATGGTGAATTTTTCCGAGCTTGAACATACACGCAGTTTTAGAATTTGATGCGCCACCTTGCGGTGATTCAAGATATTAGCTAAAGAGGTAAAACATTGCAATTTCGCGAGGACAAAGCAGAGATGTTTTTTCTCTGACAAACTTTTAGGTAAAATTACACTTTCTTCATTGCATTTGCTGCACAGAGCTTTTTTAATTCAGGAATTATGGATACGGCGACAACAGCAGAAATCATTAAAATTTTACCACAGGCGAAGCCGTGGCGGGTAACTCTAGTAATGAATAAAAACAATACCAAAGTAATAACTGAACACTATTATTTGGTTGACATGCTCATTTTCGGAAAATTCAGACACACTTTTTGTATCGTCCCTAAAAAGGGACGCTAGGCATTAATGGGTTAAACGTTTCTTTCTCTCTCCCCCTTTCATTCGGCTAGGGACCAACAGAAAAAGGCGCATAAGTGAGAGAGATGTATAAGTGAACAAGCCTTAGTTAAAGGACTAAAACTCAACATAGGTTCTAATGAGAGAGTGAATAAGAATGTTTCTATAGAAAAGGGACTTATTACTACAGTTTGGCAATAACTGTAACGTAACTATAATGATTAAGAGAAAACAAAAGTTGTATAGCATACCTAATTACAAACTGTTCCGTTTAAAACGATGCATAATAAATAATTGTCCCTCTCCGAATTCTAGTTCATGCAGAAAAAATGCCTTCCGTGAGCAATAAAGGCGAAAGATTAAAGAGGAAAGTAAAGGAAAAATGCTTATTTTTTAAAGAAAATAAATACATTTTCATACATTTTAGGGAAAATTCGGCGCATAAGTGAAATATTTATCTTTAGAGCGACGCATAAACGAACGATACTATCATTATTTTGCTATGGAATGTGCTGGGACCATTTAAAATCGTCGTATAAGTGAAAAAGGCGCATAAATGAGGCGGCGTATAAGTGAGAGCGCACTGTATTAGCTACCAGTTTTTTTTTTTTTTTTTTTGGCTCTCTTTGCTTATATAAGAATATTTCTGCCCCCGGCTCGGTTAATCCTATTACAGGCTGACGCGTGCCAATAAGCACGAAACTGCACCTTTGGCGAAATAACGGAGCAAGGGCGGATCCGGAAATGTTTCCCAAGAGGGCGATTGATTTTTTTACTTACATTTTACTGCATATCAGGCTTGGAGTCAATTACGAGAAAATGTAATCGATTACGATTTTGATTACGAGCATGAAAAATTAAAGATTACAATTACGATTACAGTCATCTGCCAAATCGCAATTACGATTATAGCAACACATAGATTATGTAAAAAATATAATCGATTACGATAATTATATGCCGATTACGATTTAGATTACAGGATTACAGCTTTCGGAGGAATATATGTATTATATATATATATATATATATATACAGAGGAGGATCCAGAAATTTTTGTTACGGGGATCAAGTTATCAAGTTTCAGTGCACCTTATTAGTTAAGCGGAAAGAAAACGAAGCATGTAAAATTTAAAACTTCTATAAAATATCATACAATATTGCACAAGTGATACTTTTTATTATATTATGTTAACCATTTATTTATTTTGGCGAAAATTTATCATCACGAGCTATATATATTGGCAATTTATAAATTTTCTACATGTAATCAATATTGGAATCATAAAGTTCTTTAAAAAATCTCTCTTGAAATTCTCAGATGAAATTTTTATAAAATTATCTTTTAAACATAAAAAATGTTTTAAAAATCTACAAATATGCAACTTTTCCTTCTTTTATATACTAATTGATTCAAAATAATAGAAGCATAAAAATATAAAGCATAAACTAAAATTAACTTATGTGTGAAAATATTTTGAAAAAAAAAAAAGAAGTTAGATTACACGATTACAAGGCTAAATTACGATTATTGAAAGAAAGATTACAATTACGATTACAAAAGAAATACGCGATTAAAATTACGATTACACGATTACGGGTGTCCCATTTCCAAATTATTATTATGATTACGATTACAGAAAAACGTAATCGATTACGCCGATTACGATACGTAATCAGCGATTACTCCAAGCCTGCTACATATCATAGTTTACAAATGTTGACAACAAATGTTTCTATCTTCAATTTCGAAACTTTTTAGGAGAAAAGCACCACAAATCTCTCTTTACCTAACATCAAAATAGACCAAAAATGTATTTTGAGCTTTAAAAGTGAATAATTCACTGACGACGAGTCAAGGAAGGAGCGATCGCCCCCCATTGCCTCTCCCTTGTGTCCGCCCTTGTAATCGACTCGACGGAATTTTGCATGATGGGTCTTTCTTTACCAATTTTCATTTCAACGGTGTGATCCCAGTTTTCTCTCTCTTTTTTTTGCGAAGGACTCCTCTCTCTCAAAGAACTTGGCGATTTTCGAAGCCGGCGCTTTGCGGCAACCTCGCCTGGAATGTGACCGCACGCTGTAGTCAGTGACCGGCAGTCATGCCGCCGCAGCCCGTCAATGCAAGCAGAGAAGTTGCCTTTTTTACTTTGCTTTTTTTTTTGAGCATGTTTTACTACTCTCTTTATTTATTTTTTCGCCTCAGAGCTGTGCCTACACCTGCGAATTTCGAAATGCAGGTGGTCTTCTCTGGTTTTGAAGAAGGAGAATTCTCGTAGCTAAAGGATTCCGCCGACTTGCCCAAGTGGCAATAAATAAATTCTTTAAAAAAAACCAAAACTACCGGTAAGAATTTCACTTTTTTAAAAATGCTCTTGCGCATGTGGATAAACGATTTGTTAAATAAGCAATATTTGATCTCCATATTTATGCTACGAGCATTTTTTTTTTTTTTTTTTGAACGTACTTAACAATAGTTTTAACTAATGTCTCCCCCCTCCCCCTCCCTAGCTTTAATTTTAGTTTGATGGATAGTAAGATTTAGTCTGTTTTTAAAATCAAACGATATAGGGGCTGTCCACAAATAAAGTCTCGCTTAAAGGGAGAAGGGGTTCGTGAACTAGTACGACTTGGTTACAAGAGGGTGGAAGGGAGCAACAATAAGAGTGACGTCATGCATTTTTTTAGAAGAATATATGTGAGGGTCGCTCATAAATGATGTCACTTTTTTTTTTCTCAAATAAAGGGATGTCCTCACTCTGTGCCGAAAAGTGTCACATTTTGCATCCCCTCCCCTTTTATCTTTTGTTACGCTATTTTTCATAGGCATATTTTTGCTCAAAAATTTATGTTGTCACACTTCTCGTTACCCTTTTCTAACTTTCGTCACAAACTGTCACAATTTTATCCCCTCAAAACGTGACATTATTTGCAGCCGCTCCTTAGGGAATATAGCGTTTGATATAAAAAAGGGGGGGGGGAGGAGGTGTCAAAGGATGTTGAAAAAAAAAGTTTGACATCCTTTATGGATAGTTTTGGATTAGGGTTATCAGTTGTCCGGGTTCCTCTCAGACAGTCTCATTTTAAATCCTTGTCCGGATTGATGTGCAGACTTGAGAAATGTCCACCTTTCAAGATAACATTCCAAAAAATGATTTTGTTTACAGCAAGAGGACATTGTAAAGTATATGTTTCGGCAGGAATGCCTATCCCCCCCCCCCCAAGGGCAATTTCTCCTTTAAATAAACCTTTCAAATTAGCCCCACCCCCTCCAATTTAAATTTCAATAGCGCAATCTCTACCATAGACCCTCTCTCCTCTCATGGGCGCTCCTGGTTTCTAGGTTAAAGAACCATTTTTCAGAGAGACATTGTTTAGCCTTCGTAGTTTATTTCTGTGAAAAATACAACGCCTTTACTGTTTTAACAATCACACTATTGCATTCAAGAGTTTTTGGCAGATTTTCATTAAAACACTCAATTAAGAAATATATGCATTTCTAGATATGCATATTTAGTATTACTATTATTTTAGTTGTGAAAGTATTTCTCTTTCTTTTTTTTTTTTTTGGCATCATAATATAAATAAACACTTTAAAAGGTATAAAATCTCTATGAAAAGTATAGTAGCCAAATGTTTTCTAGTCAGAATTCAAGTGGCAAGATATCATAGTAATACTAACCCATCTCCTCTCAAGAAAAGTGTCCGGACTTGGTCTAAGCAGTTTATTATATTCCTAACTGCAATGGTGGACCAATTATTTGTCACGATTACATCACTTGAGGAGCAAATTTGAAGAGGAAAACATGTGCATGAAACAATACTAAGAATTCATGAGTTTTGCCAATATATTTCAGAAACAATTATTTCATAATTATTAAGGATATTTTCATGAGATTATAAATAGGAAGATGATAAGGACTACAGCACAGCCAGCTTATCTTCTGAGAGTGGGTTGGGCGGAACAGCCCTTATACGCATATGGAGTACTATATTAGGATTGGTAATGTTCGTTTAGACTTCGGGCTGTAAGAGGGAGGGGGCGGGTAACCTTGCTGCGCCACTGAAAAGAACATATTAAATACCATTTTCAAAAAATGCAAGCACACAGAATAATTGGTATTCTCCAATAAGCATTCTACCGCTCTAGTTGTTTAGTTACCCAATAGAGGGAGTCACTTACAATACACATTAAGAGCAATTGATTTCACGGGCGTCATCTATTGAATAACTAGACAATTAGAGTGGTAGGCCCCTTATTGGGAGAATACCGGATAATAGTCATAAAATTGATGAGCTTCACTTGCAGAAATTTTCAAGGCGATGCTTCAAATGAAATTAATAGAACTTAGAATATACAAATAAGAATAAATTGCAATTTCTCTTCTTTTTTTTTTTTTTTTTGAAAAATACTTATACATATCGTAGGCACCATACTAAAATTACAAATGTGAAAGTTGGCACTTTTCAGGAGAGCCAAAACACTGAACATAATTTTTTCCCACCTGACGTGTTTGGTCATTTTGAATTTTTTAATTTTTATAGACATCTTTAAGTGTAAAACTATAGATTCGAAGGTATCACTTTAGTTTTAATTATTTGTAAAATTTGAAGTTGAAAAACGAACTTGAAAAACGCGATTTTTCACATTCGTTATTTTAGCATGATGCCGACGATATATTTAGAAGAAGAAGTTATTTCTAGAATCTGAAATAATAGTTCAACAATATTACATTATTAAGCACTAAGCAGTAATCTTTTTTTTTACTAATTCATGCTCGTAAGAATTCATTTGGACTCTGATGGTCATTTTACATAAGCATCAACAAGAATGGTAGCCTTCAGGTTCAGGTGATACTTGCACTCATTTTGCAAGACTCATCTAATTAATGTATGCGTAGCGTGCGAACAATCGCGCTCAGACGAACATCGTGCATCAAGATATGTACTATATGTGTCGCAGCATTAACTCTCCTGTTTAACCCCTTTCATTTATAATCAAACGAGCCGCAGATTGTAATTTGTTCGTTTGTTTTTCGCGCACAATTTTTTTTTTCTCCTCTCCTCGGATGAGAATGAAGCAGTCTAAAAATAGTGCCAGTGTTGTGACAGACTAATGGATTGTTTAGTTCTCTCGCCTTTCGTTAAATGAGGCAGAATTCATGAGGACATTTTTTTTTTCGTTTGGCTGATTTCGGGGTGTCAGTTAATGTAGCGTGAAATCGTCTGGTTGTGCTTTGAGAATGAAATGATAGCGTGTCTTCGGATTGTATTGATGTTTTCCCTCTTTTGACACGAGGCGGGTTTTGACTTCCTTTCCTGATTTTATAAAGCGAGACAAAGTCAAAACTGAATTAGCTTTCCTCTCGAATTTGCTTTCACAGTATTGAGAAATTGTGACACATTATAAAGTTACGGCGATCATAAAAATTCAATCCCATTTTGATAGAAATATCAATTGTTGCAATAACGTCCTACAACGAATCCAAATATGTTAAATTTTTGTTTCACTGCATAAACTTCGCAAAGAACGTGTTTTAGCACTATTTAACACTATAACTTTTTGAAAGATTTCTAGGAATAATATTTAAATACAGTCGAGTCTCGATAGCTCGAAATCCCAGGGAACTGGCTAAAAGCTATGAGTAACTGGTAGTTCAAATTGTAGAAAGTTCCCAGGGCCGGCATTTTTTTTTGGGGGGGGGGGGGTGTCAATTGCCCCCCACCCCGCACTTTGAGAAATCAATGTATTTACATATAAGTGGGCGTGGTTTTTGTTGTTTTCAGGCGAAATTGTATTGTGATTTTACCCTTTGCTCCCCCCCCCCTCCTTCTCTAAAAACTTGAAGTGACGGGCCTAGAAGTTCCTACCATCTTCTCAATCGCTTGGCACCGAATAAAAACTTCGAGATGAAGGTATATTCGAGTATAAAGTCTTCGAGTTATCGAGACCCGACAATTATTTTTTGTCTCGATAACGGATATATTTGACTAATCCGTTACTGGTCGAAAAACGATATTTAAATTTTTTCTTGAGGTCTTCAAAGTTTGAGTGCCATATATAGGAGTAGAGATCATGTTCTTCATAAAGTTCATGCAATGAAGGAAGAATCTGACACATTTGGAGTTTTTGTAGCGTTTTGTGCAAAGTTGATACTTCCGTAACCGTGAAATTGCCAAAACATAACGTCATGTAAGATGTTAAGCATTTTATTGAAGAGGTAAGTGGGTAAAGGTGATGTGTGGCAATTTTGAAAAACTTACCTTTTACCATTGATGAAGGTTGATAAGTCCATCAATATCACGTCCCCTTAGTCACAGAAATGGTCAGTAACTAAGAATATGAGACCGTTTTTCCCGTTGAAAAAAATCCATTAAAAAAAATAACACGACATTTTTTTTTGAAAGATTTTCTAGAAATTTAAAACAATGTCACATATTACCTTTATCTACTTACCCCTTCGATTATTGACAAGTGCTGCGTGGGGTTGTGTTTCTCAACATTAAATAACGTATTAAAAATGGTCTCTGCGAAACCATTTTAACCCATTACTGCCTAGCGTCCCTTTTTAGGGACGGTCCAAAAAAGGGTCTGAATTTCCCTAAAATGAACATTTCAACCAAATAATAATGTTATATTAGTACCTTGGTATTGCTTCAATTCGTTATTAACAGATTGCAGCACATAACCATTGTAAAGTGTGTTCTGTAGCAGTTTTAATATGATCTTTATCAAAAATGACATCGTTCACAATCTCAAGAAAAAAGCTAAGTTTTTAAAGTTATTCCCAGCTTCCCAGTTTATGTTAATTACTGATTTTATTTCTTCTTATAAAATGTCTTTTTAAATATTATATCGTAGGCAGAAAAAAAATTTAGTAAAAAAAGTATGCACCCTATGGGGTCTAACGTAACTTTTAAGGGACGATTTTTCTTTCCTTAATAAAACAATTATTTTTTACATAATATTTTTTTTATTATTTTTCCCGTCCATCAAACACTGTTTGTAACCAGTATGCAAAATATCTTTGGAAAAAAATGTCAGGCATCAATGGGTTAACAGCTATTTCAATGAAATACAGCGTTATGATGTTACCTACGTATAATTAATTGTTATGTATTAGATTAGAACAATTCCTGCTCTAAATACAGTATTATAGTTCACGTACAGTATTATAGTTCACTAACAACAGTATTATAGTTCACGCATTGCAATTTTTCAATCAATAAAATTAGTACAAATGTATCATTTTACATGCAAGTCAGAGCTCACTTAAAAATCTCTTAACACATAATTTGAATAACTGAAAGCCTGTAGCACTTCAATTATAATGTTCTGAATCGGAAATAATCAAAATTGTTTTTCTCCCTAAAATAGCATTTTGCTTATTTTTTTTCCTGTAAAACTATGATGCATTCACCCGATGCCATTTCTTAGGTTTCTCCGAAGCGGAGTCCGGGGGGGGTTTTGTGGAGGGAAATGTTAAGGGCAGGGGGTCATTCAAATTCTCGCTAGGGAATTCATTCTGCGGTTATTTTTCCCTCTTCAAGTATCAGGAGAGAGCTCATCTCTTCCGGAATTCTTTTCCGGAAATGGATCATTTCTCGGGCTTTTGGAGATATATTAACCTCTCTGCTTTCTTTTATGTCGCTCTCCGCGTCATTTTTCTCTCCGGAAAATATTGTAGGAAACATTGGCAAAATAAAAAGGAGAGATAGATCTTTTTTTTCTGCCCATTTTCTTTATTGATATTTCAAAGGATTCTGGTTGGCGATTATAATTATTCAGAGCTTGATAATTGCCATGAAAAGGTAGATGGCAATATCCAAAGTTTGCTATTCTTAAGAGTGCATTTCTCTTTACATATTCATAGATGCTACGTGAAAAATTTACAACCATTCTATTTTCTAAACATTGTAAAAATACACTGCAATAAAAGCTGTTGTTTTTGCAGTATAATACTGGCAGCAGAGGTTTGAATTTAAAACTGTAAAAGCACAGAAATAAACCGGAACAGGACATATCCGCCGCAAACTTTATCCCCCTTTTTTCCGCATGGGACATTTCCGCCGCGACTCCTATTCCCCCTCTGACTAGCACGGGACAAATCAGTCGCGCCATTTCCAAGGGTGAGAAAGGGGTTACTGGTTTAAAATTGTCATTCTTGGTGACACATCTTCATTTGGCGACAAAGACCTAATCTAAAAAGCGGAATTTATTCCCGGACCACTTATAATAGGGGGAAATCGCAAAGAAGTCAAAACACACACACACACACACACACACAATGCAGTGTAAATCAATTTAAACTTCGCCAAATATTACACTCTACCAGCTCAATCGGCGGATTTGTCCTGTCGTACAGAAACGGCGGGGAGAGACGCGGCGGAAATGTCTCATGATAAGAGATAAATTTTGCGGCGAATATGTCCTACGTTGCGGCGGAACTGTCCTGTGCCCAAATAAACTGTAAAACTAGCTATTTTAAAATTTATTAGTGCAGAGCTAGCATTTTTACAGTGTCTGTAGAATTAGCAGTTTTACCATAAAACTAGCAGTTTTACCATAAAATTAGTTGCATGAGATTGTGAAAACAACAGTATATTACTGGCAGCAGAGGTTCCAGTTTAAAACTAAAATACACTGTAATAAACTGAAACTAGTAATTTTATTACTGTAAAATAACTGTAAAATTAGTTGTATTTTACTGTAAAACAACATCTATATTTTATAATATAAGCAGAACTATGAGCGTCATAGTTGTCTAAACAACATAAGAAAGTCTTTCCTTAGCATGAAACACGTACATTCAGACACACAGACACAGAGAGAGAGAATATTGATTTACATGCTAGAAAGTTGAAGTTGCATGAAAGTTGATGTAGGAAAGTAGGCTCGATTAGTTCTGGACAACATTTCTTGCTATCATTCATTTAACGCTTCCATGTACCTTCAAAAAATCCCCCCAAATTTGGGGGCTTTTGGAGATATATTAACCTTTCTGCTTTCTTTTATGTCGCTCTCCGCGTCATCTTTCTCTCCGGAAAATATTGTGGAAAACGATGGCAAAATTAAAAGGAGATAGTACTTTTTTGGACACAGGACATTTCCACCGCAATGAACGACATTTCCGCCGCAAAATTTATTCCTATCATCCCCCTCACGAGACATTTCCGCCGCGTCTCTTTCCGCCGTTTCTGTACGACAGGACAAATCCGCCGATTGAGCTGGTAGAGTGTAATACTTGGCGAACTAAAATTGGCGAAGTTTAAATTGATTTACACTGCATTGTGGTTTTCTTTTAATTAAAAAATAAAATAAATTCCGCTTTTTTGATTTGGTCTTTGTCGCCAAATGAAGATGTGTCGCCAAGAATGAAAATTTTAAACCAGTAACCCCTTTCTCACCCTTGGAAATGGCGCGGCGGATTTGTCCTGTGCCAGTCAGAGGGGGAATAGGAGTCGCGGCGGAAATATCCCATGCGGGAAACAGGGGGATAAAATTTGCGGCGGATATGTCCTGTTCCGACTTTTTTTTACCCATTTTCTTTATTGGTATTTCAAAGGATTCTGGTTGGCGATTATATTTGTTCAGAGCTTGATAATTGCATGAGAAGGCAGATGGTAATATCAACGGATTAATATTCTTAAGAGTAGATTACTCTTTAGGTATTCATACACTGCAAAAAATTAACTGTTGCTTTTACAGCATACTACTGGCAGCAGAGGCTCCATTTTAATACTGTAAAATGCACAGTAAAAATCTAAAATTAGCAATTTCGGTTCATTATTGTAAAATTAGCACTTTTACAGTTTATTACTGTAAAATTCGCAATTTTTACAGTTTGTTACTATAAATTTATCTGAAAAAACTAAAAACATAATCTATTTTTTTTGCAGTGTAAATGCTACCTGAACAATTTACGACCATTCTATTTTCTAAACATTATACAAGGAAGCAGAACTATGAGCGTCGTAATTGTCTAAGCAACATAAGAAAGTCCTTAAAAACCCTTAGGATGGAACACGTATATTCAGACACATGCACACTAGGGTGGTTCACAAACCTATGGTAAAAAAAAAGTTTTGTCCTAGAGGTCACGGCGGTGGCTCATTTTTTTTTACCTTTATCCACCCTAGTATACTGCCAAAATTTCAACCTATTTTTTTTGTTCAACACAATAATATTGGACTGCTTCTATGACTCCCACGTCCAAAAAAATTTTCAAGCTGTAAAGTTTTTTATAAAACCTTGGAAACATCGCATGTTACATATGAGTCGCACCGCAGATTTAATTCAGTAAAGAACCTTTCAGTATTATTTATATTCATTCTAGTTATGTTCGAGTGATTACCACGAAGGGGGAAATGGAGATCATAATTGGAGTTAGTGGGGCATATTACATAAGAAACAGCAAGATTAGTGTCATATAGATACGTTTGAAGTACATTTTGTGCCAAGCAGTGTTGTTATACTGAAATTTGCTAGAAGTTTTTAATAAAATATATATATATATATATATATATATATATATATATATATATATTTGAGAGAGAGAGAGGGAAGAGAGAGAGACTTTTAGTACTGAATATTTTATTGTCTCAGCAAGGATAAGTACTCAATTTTCTTCAACAGCAGCTAAAAAAAACTGCTTATGGTCCTCATTATTGAAAAAAATTCTGTTAAATTCTTGAATTATTTGAACATTTTCCTCAGCAACTTTATTCACCATTATTTATTTATTTTATTTTTTCTTTTAATTCTGTGATTGATATTATATTTCCAATCGTTGGGGCGTAGGACGAAGAATGTTAGAAAATAATCCCTAATATTCATGTTTGAAAAAAATCCATTTGTTCTGTACTACACTTGCTATATTTCACATCTTTATTTTTATAATAACTTGATTTTCTGTCAACTAGAATTTGATACAAAAACCTACGTCAAACTAATTAATTCACCAGAAAGATGTCACAAGTACTTTAATAAAACTGTCCTAGTTGTTATTTCAATTTCCAGGTCCTTCATATCTTATAAGGTTTTTTTTCCAAGTTTAGATATTCCCAGAAGTTTTAATAGCAAATGGAGCATCTATTAAAGTTCAATCTATTTGTTTTACTGTAAAAAAAGGTGCTAAAACTGTAGGAAGTGTTGTACCTAGGTTTTTTCTCTCATGATTAGATTATATGAAAAATCTCTTTCTTATATAGGAACATACATATTTTGAGGCATATAAGAGACTGGATTTTCTCAGATAGGCTCTCTAATTGACTAATAATAACTCAATTACCTCTTTATCATCAGCCAGAGTGATCGTAGATTTATCTATAAAGTTATAAAAAGCTGACAGTTGAAGTTACAAACTTTTTAAAGTATTTTTTAAGTTCTATGTACAACATTCTTTTTTTTTCTTTTTTGTTTGTTTAATTCTTTGCCAAACATTTTTTCGCTTTAAAGTTATTAAAAAGAATAGAACTTGCGAGGAATATGATGGCCAAAGTAAGCATGAAGTAAATATCTTTGCCTAAATTTCAGATTAGTTCTATGCCAGACTAGCTACAATAGTTTATTTTGTGCAATTAGTTTTTATAGTGTAATTCATTCTTCTTGTGATACTGTTAGCACTATTAGTTTAAAACTTTAAATCTTGCAATTTTCTTCTCTGCATCCCACTACAAACATAAAAACATAATAAACATTTTGCACAGCTCTACCACAACTCTATTTTAGAAAGCGTAAGTTTTGAAAATCATAGCACAACATGTAGACGAGTAGTAGTGCAATCTACATTGTATGCTGCGATCTACTAAATAATCGATGGTATCAAAGGTGTTGCTATATGTATTCAAACGATTAAGAAACTTTCCAATTGTTTGAACTAATATTTATGAGTTGGAAAATGAGAGTAATTGAAAAAATCTCTTCCAAGAAAGTGGTCTCTTTAGTTAGAAAAGTTCAAAAATTGTGAAAATTACAAAAAAGCGTAAAAATTAAGGGTGTTTGTGCACCGTCTTCCATTAAGAGTAGGGAGCTGAAATTTTAGGGGAGTCATCTTATACATACATGTAAAACAAGTAGGGTGCGCCTTGGTCCGTAGCAAAAAAAAATTTTTTTTGAACCACCCTAATGCACACACACTCACACAGAGAGTGAGAGAGAGATAGAGAATATTGACTTAGATGTTAGAAAGTCGATGTTGGTGGGAAAGTAAACTCGATTAGTTCTGGATGACAGTTATTGCTATCACTCATTTAATGCTTCTATGTTGCTTAAAAATAATGTAAGATTAAACTAGCAAATGGAAGTAGGGTTGGTTCGGGTAAGTGGGCCACCCCCCCCCCCCTTGAAACTGAAATGCGCATATGGTTTTTATACTTTTTTGTACTCATCACATTAAATTTCATCACAGTGATTGCTTTTTGGGTTTCATGGAACTTTTTTTTTGGATCGTATAATTTATTTCAAATATGTGTGTGTATTTTTTTTTTTTTTTTGCGAGTTCAAGCATCATTTTTTAAAGAAGTGTTTCAATATTAGTTTTTATAATTTTTTCTATATTCATCAAGTTTTCTTGTAGAGTTTAACCTAAAATACACATTGCAATAAGACTTTTTATGCAAAGAATTATTAATAAGTGTTTAAGTGGAGGGGTCCCACATACCTCGTGGCTTTTCTCTCGTAGGGTAAGTGGGTCCCTTCACTGTAGTGTAAGTAGGCCCCCTCATAGCAATGATGATTTCAAAATGAAAAGCAGTTTTGATGAAGCAATTTCTACGATGAAATGAAAGATAATTATGGAGACTTAGAAGAAATTAATGGTTCAGCTACAAAAACTGCAAAAGCTGGTAACTACGTATTTGTGAATCTTGCATCAAAGAAAACCATAAAGGATTATGAAGATCTAATTTTAAAGTATGACACAAATGGAAAAAATACTGCAAAATTTGATAGAAAGAATAGAAATAGCTACATTTTTTATTGGTTTGATGTAGGTGATGTTAGAATTATAACTGAGGATGAAATGATAGTATTTCTCCCTCAGAAAACTTCAAATAGACGCTGCCATTGTTTCCATTTTTTTCAACCTATGTATATTTTTTATTTTACCAAAATTGATCTTAATCGACTCCATTATGTGTATTCAACACTAATTTTTACGTAAAAGCAAAAAATATGCCTGATGGCTTTTAATGAATTTCACAGACACAATTGTTTTGTATTCCGCTTTATAATTTCCTGTCATACACATTTAAATGTAAGTAAATATTTCGTTAGTGGATACATTTACAAAAAAATATTTCCTACTAAAATTTTATACTTTATCCGGTAGGACCCACAAACCCATTTTTTCAGATCTGCTCACTTTAAATATAGATAAACTAGCCGGGTACCCGGCCCTGCCCGGGTTTCTGTGGGTGTAGGGTGGTTTATTGAAACTCATTCATAAATTTCCCAACACTAAAGTGCATATCTATAAACATAATAGCTACTTCCGTAAACAATGGCTATGTTATGGATAAACTATAAAAAAAAAATAATAATGCAAGCTAAAAAAAATAGCAAGCTACAAATAATGTTTGAGTAAATAGGAAATGTTATAAGCTTGGTATATTAAAATAAATATATATTTACAGTATCAATCGCACTGAAATTAACCATTTCCAAATATTGCTCGTTAAATAAGTCCCATTATTAGTTTCTATCCTCGTGACAACATTGGTGAGGTGAAAACATCTTATGTACCTAATTTAGAAATTTTTTTGATTATAAACACTTTCTATTCTCTAACTATTGCCAAAATCAATTCCCTTTTTATTTACCACGTTAGCGATATTTGGCATAAATGAATATAAAAATTCTAAGAAAGCAATAAATTTCATACTTACTCCAGCGAAGCCTAGGCTCAAAATTTTCACCATGATTACTATTAATATTGTTGTTGCATGGCAACCAAATTTTTGCAACAATGCACTGAAAATTTAATTATTTAATGGGGAAATTAAATGAAATTTACTATGTTCCATAATAACTTTTTTAAACTAAGCTTTTTAGAAATAAATTATAGCTTATCCTGCTCTCTGTTACCGTAGCTATCTAACGGTGCAAAAATGGTTAAAATCGGTCCAGTAGTTTGGAAGATTACCCCGGACATACGTTTTCAAAAGTTGTCTTTTATGTATATAGATGGGGGGTATCCCATTTACCCCTTCTTAGGGGAAAGTGGGTTCCCCACGGCATTTTTTAAAAAATAAGTTAGTGAAAATTATTTAAAGCATTTTTCAGGAAATAATGCTGAATTTGTGATTATTAATAATGTCCAAGATAAAATAAGTCAACAAATTTAGGCTGCTTTGCTTTAAAACTTTTGTATAATGCTTTAAAAACGATTTTTTTTTTGTTCTAAAAAGGAGCCCACTTACCCTAACCAACCCTAGTTTAAAACGCAAAAATATCAAAGGATATTTATACGATTTGAAGCGCCACCACATTCGATCTAGCTTTTTTGAAAATTGACTATATACGATGTCCCTAATTTATATTCCATTGACCTGGAATTACTCAAATAATCGTTTCTGATGAACCGCTTCAAATTATAAGATTCTTCAGCACGATTCAAAATAAATTAAACAGAAAATTCAGACTTATTATTTTTTTTTCAAAAGACGAATTTTAAGTGCCAAAGGAGCAAATTTTAAAAAAAATAGCTCGATATTTATTTCAAACAAAGAATATGTAACATTACATTTCATTTAAAATAACAAAGAAACTTATTTTTATTGCTTTTAAATTTTTTTTAAAACACGCTTTTTCTTTTTTCACAACATTTGCAACAAAAAGGTATCTAAATGATTGTTAAGGCACTGAATTACCTATTCCAATAACAAGTTACAAAACTTCAAATGACCATCATTAAACGAATCTGAAGTGCACTCGAAATGTATGTTCAGCATTTCAGCAAAGTAATTACGAGACAAAAAATTCGAATAAAAGATCAAAAGAATAAAACAAAATCCTGAACAAATGTAGCAGATTAATTTTCCAGATTTATTCTAAACAGCGAAAAGTCGTTCTAAAATAAATGTATTTTTGAGCAGAAATGGTGGGGTTAATAAATGTTGAATGGTATACTTCCAAAAAGTCAAGAAGTCTCTTGGGTACTCATTACTACTATACGAAGCGCGAGATATATTCCATCCAAAACCTATCTCTGAACAGATAAGAATTGCAAATGAAGTGTAAAATGTTATATTTTATTCAGGTATGTTTTCAACATTTTCTTCTTATTTAAATGTAAAGATACGAAGATTCGACGATCCTTGCCAACAGTGTTTGAGCTCCTGTAAGTTCTTTTATTGAGACTTCTGAATTCGTATAAAATGGTTCTTAAATTTAAGAGTAAAAAGCTCAAGGCTTCAAGCTGTTCTCTATCACCATTCATATATTTTTTAAATCAATGTAGGCAGTTTATTGTATTTTGTTTTATTCATTATTCTGCCGTGGGCAGGTAAAGGGCAGTAACTGCAAATTTTTCGATTTTCATTTTTTTGCATTTTTGAAATCTATGTTACATTAGTTTTATGGTTCAAGCATCTTCTTTTGGTTTCCGATGAAAAAAAACTGTTTTTTAACCAATGGTAATTAGCAGTAACTGCATTTTTCGTTGCTGTGGGCAGGTAAACGGCAGTATCTGCATGTCTGCAGGATGAACAGAATATGAATCGCTGTGCAAAACTTGCATCAAGCCGAAAAAACCGTTTTCCTTTGTAATTAAACTAAACGAAAGTAGGGTGCCCTAATGGGAGGTCACGGGAGGTCATTGGTTGCACTTGAATGTTTCCAAGGGGGTGTTTTATTCCTTTTGGGGGTGAATCAGTGTTAATAGCAAAGCAGACTCAAGTGATATAAATTGGCGTTACCGCTTGGCGATATATCGCCAAGCTTTTAGTCGCCAAGTGCTTGTCGCCAACTTGGTGACATATCGCCAAATTGACGACAAATTTGGCGAAAAAAATTATTTTATGAGTTTGGGTTCAATTTAGCGCTATTGGCGGTATTTTGCGAAAAATCCACTGAATGATGCTAAAATCGGCGATATTTAGAAAATTAATTGTTTTAAATCATTTTTTGCTTTGTTTCGTGGTACATTTGGGGCGTAACTGTCTGAATTGTCATCTTGCTCATTCCAAGCATTATTTTAACACTTAAGGCATCTACTAAAAAATTTACACGAAAAAGGAAGTAGTGTGGGGTCCATACCAGATTTTTTTCTTTCAAATAAAGTTTATCTCCACTAGCAGACAATATTTTTCACGATTTCAACGATACACAAGTAAAACTTGGCAGACGACAAACAAAAATGCAGCAATGAAATGATTTTATTTACATTGTTTTGTTTTCTTTTAATTACAGCTGCTTTCATACTAACAGACGAAAGTTTTTGCAGTTTAATCCCTAGCTGTTGCATTTTTAATAGTACTATGAAAAAAATCGTCAGCACAACAAGCATTTCAAGCGCTCTTTTTCTCAAATTGATTTCTTGTTTGATGCAAAGTACAAAGCATTAACTGATTTGTAGTAATTTTAAAACATCTGGTGTGCACGCCACACTACTTCCTTTTACGTTTAAATTCCATAATAAATGCCTCAAATGTTAAAATAGTGCATTAAAGTGAACAAGATTACAATTCAAACATTTACACCCCTAGTTTGTGACGAATCAATGCAAAATAATGTTTTACAATGATTTATTTTCTAAATATCGCCGATTTTAACATGATTCAGTGAATTTTTCGCAAAATGTGCCCAATAGCGCCAAATTGAATCCAATTTTTTTAAAATTTGGATTGAAAAATCATTTTTTCGCCAAATTTGTCGCCAACTTGGCGGCAAACACTTGGCGACCAAAAGTTTGGCGATATATCGCCAAGTGGTTGCACCAAATCATATCACTCAATCTGCATTGAAATTAACATTGGTTTACCCCACAAAGGGGCAAAAGACCCCCTTGGGAACTTTCGAATGCAACCACAAGGGGAGGTGCACAACGACCACCCTCAGAGCCTACATACCAAACTAGAAGCTTCTACGGCATATAGTTTTTGAGTTATGCGACATACATACATACATACATACGCACATACATACGCACATACATACAAACATACATACATACATACATACGCACATGCATACGTACATACAGACGTCACGAGAAAACTCGTCGTAATTAACTGGGGCATGGTCGAAAAGGATATTTCGGCTGTTTATATGTTAGTAGGTACATATGCACGTGCTGATAGGTCGAAAAAACTACTCAACATTCATTCGGGGGCGAGCAAAATCAAAATTTAGACCGAAATTTGAGTGACATTTTCTTCGAGATCACAATACTTACTTTACTAAGTAAAAGAAAGTAAAAATGGTTGAAGAATCAAGTTTTGCTTCATATTTTCATAATACAATACAGTTTCATTATATTTTTTAATTATATTTCGCGTTCGTTTATATTAAATCTATATCAAGTGGATACACGGTATTCATGTATATTTTTAAATAAAACATATCATTCACAATGCAATAATATATTTCGTAATAACATATCTACTCCGCATGTTGTCGAATATGTAAATACTGGACATTTAGTAGCATACTGTGCAGTTACTGCCGACTGCCGGTCAATTCCGCATGACAATTAGAGTGAAAAGAGCAGGTAAACGGCAGTATCCGCTTTACCTCTCTATGCGCTTGCAAAATCAAAATTCAATCGATTACCCAAAAAATATATCGGTATAAACATATAGTATCGCCTATGTTCGAAGTTCAATGTTTTATTGATCTTTGTGGGAAATCAAAAACGCGTTTCTTCAATTATCTCGAAAACTCATTTTTGCAGATACTGCCGTTTACCTGCCCACGGCAGTATTATTTTTATTACTCATTTAGGAATGACAAATTGCTATTGGGTAAGTGCTCCAGTAGTCGGCCATTTAAGAGATCTTTTGCTGATCTTGGCTAACCTAGAACTTTCAGCTATCAATACAGCAACAAAAACAAGGTAACACTTTAGAATGAAGCTTTCTGATAGTGAATCACCTACTTGTTTCAGAAATTAAAAAAAAAAATATGTTAAAATCCAAACTGTTGTCAACACTTATAAATGATCCAGTAGTCGGCCACAGAATCATCTTAGCTGAAAAATAAGCAGAATCGCAATCTTGGATGACGGGCACACCATTCAAAATGAAATGACTCATTACTAATTCAAAAAATGTACCCAAAACTTAACTGCTACTGGTTGATGATTGAGGATACGTACATAAATGTGTGAATGCTTCATATCTGATTTTGAATGAAAAATGTACTATTTATGAGGAGTTTTATGTCATTGTGGCCGACTACTGGAGACTGGTCGACTACTGGAGCACTTACCCTATGTTTTCTTTTTGGGTTTCAAACGTCGTTTAGTCCCTCCTTCTAATTGGCATTCTGCCAACGTCTTGCATCCCGGGGCTTGCTCACCTGTTCTGACGGCGTGGAACTGATGTGAAATCAATGTGTGGCGTAGGGATGTGTGCCCTTGCGGAGGTTTGAAACAGGGAACTTTGTCATGGGGCCAACAAGTTAATTAATCAAACCTCTTTTTGAACAGTGTGTTATTTTCTTTTTCCCGCATTTGCAAAAAAGTTAACTTTGTTTAAACTTAAATTATGCTGAACAAACATTAACATAATGCAGTAGGTAATAAAAAAATGCGCCCAGAACATAGCAAGCGTAATTTCTCGTTTACCAACATTAGATCTATAAAAATAGCCGTTATTTGGCTTTGGCCAGTGAAAGATCCCGCAGGGAGAGGGGCACGGGGCCCCGTTATATTATGTAGGGGAATGTGGGGCAAAGTGAAATAGCAAAATATTTTCACCGTTTGCAGTGCCACCTATCTAACAATATTTTAACTAAGTCCCTAGACATGAAGTCTATTTATGTACAGTCAACAATTATAGATCTAAAGATCAACGAAAAAAATTATGCAAGCTCTTTTCAAAATTTGATACATTTATTGTAATATTCGTGTTTTTTTCAAAAATATCTTTCGTTATGATACAGTTATAAAATTTTTGTAATTATCATTATAAGTATTAATGGAGATTTACTGGTATCCAGTACAATACTTATTTCGTTTTTATTAAACGAATTTTGATTTTAAATGGTCAATGTAACTTTTAAAGTGCAAGCGGGGCAAAGTGGATGGGGCAAATTGAAATAATTCATTTCGTTTACTTATGCATTTTTTTTAAAAATCACATACGTATTTCTTTATTTATTAATTAATTTACATTTTTTACCTATTAATTCACTTATTTATTCATTCGTTCACTGATTTTCTTATTCGTTCTCTATTTTATTCACTCATTTCCTTTTCTCATAAGTTCATATTTTCATTAATTTGTTTATTTATTTATTCGTTTATTTTTCATTAATAATTCGTTTGCTTACATGTCCATTTGATGAAATATACTGTTAATCATACAATAGAAATTTTTTCATAGTAAAGATATTGCATTTTTCACTATACCAAATGGTTTTTTAAGGTGGAAACTTTCTACCTTTTTTTGAAGGTGTAAAATAACTGCCAAAAATGAAGAATAATATTTCAACGCAAATTGTCATACAAAATACATTATTCAATCTTTATGTACAGTAATTTTCAGAACAAATTTCCGACGCATTCATTTTGAAATAGGTCAGCTATCTTAACTATTTCACTTTGCCCCACATTCCCCTAAAAAACGTGCGAACAAAGTTTATTTTTTCCCAGTATTTGGGGGCCACCATAGCTCGTAGCCCCTTGACAATTGCCAACTATGTGACATGTCTATTCCGGGGCTGATTAATAGAATGCTTTCACTGAATCAGCAAATCATCATGGTATTCTTCTGATAAGGTGATATGTTTCTATCTCATTTTGTGCACGGTCTTCTACGCGTTAACATATTAATCACGAAAATCTCACTGAATTTTGCACGTAATTTTATTTTATCTTATTTTTTAATTAATTATTCATTTATTTATTTTTAATTGAGCGGGTGATTTTTTTTATGCTGATGATTTCCCTAGATTTGAATATATGGAATTGTTAAAAATTTTTATTTTATTTTTTTTTTCGCTTCGAACTTGTAATAGTTTGACTCATCATCATATTTGAGATCATTCTGAAATTGGAGGTATGCAACTAGGGCTAACTGTTGCAAAAGAAAGGTCATTCGGCTTATAGGTGAAAAACTGTAGATTAATAATTAAATTATTCAAAAAATTATAGATATTTGTTTGTGAAAAATAACCAAAAAATATTCTTCTGCTTGAAGACAGTTTTAAGCTGGTTTTAAAAGTGTGTAATTTGTTCCATGAAGTCAAGCTCTGATGCGTGATCGTCAGGAAATTTCTGGATCCTGGTGTGCAATACACTTTACTATCGATTACTAACACAGTAGTTGTTTAGATCAAACATGTTAAACAAGCTCAATTGCGGATAAACGTGAGATTCGTAGCTGTGTAACTATAATCAGGGCACTTAATGCATTCTATGTGAAACAGAGAGTGATTATTTGATGAAACTAATATTCACCAACCAAAAATATCTCATCTGTTGACCTATCTGTCGCCGTATATATTCATCTATCTCTTGTACATAACATTTAACATGTTCCTTTTTTACTTCCTTTTACGTAGTAAAGGAAGTATTGTGATAGCGAAAAAAAATTCACTCAAATAGGGTTCTAAATTTTGATTTTGTTCACCCCTGAATAAATGTTGAGTCGTTTTTTTGACCTGTCAGCACGTGCATTGCATATGTACCTACCAACATATGAGCAACCGAAAAATCCTTTTCAACCACCCCCAAGTTAATTACGGCGAGTTTTCTCGTGATGTCTGTATGTACGTGTGTATGTGTGTATGTATGTCGCATTACTCAAAAACTATATGCCGTAGAAGCTTCTGGTTTGGTATGTAGGCTCTGAGGGCGGTCTAGTTGTGCACCTCCTCTTGTGGTTGCATTCGAATGTTTCCAAGGGGGTGTTTTACCCCTTTTTTGGGGTAAATCAATATTAATTTCAATGCAGACTAAAGTGATATGAATTGGCGCAACTACTTGGCGATATGTCGCCAAGCTTTTGGTCGCCAAGTGTCTGACGCCAACTTGGCAACGTATTGCCAAGTTGGCGACAAATTTGGCAATAAAATTATTTTTTGAATTTGGGTTCAATTTGGCGCTATTAGCGATATTTTGAGAAAAATCCACTGAATGATGTTAAAATCGGCGATATTTAGAAAATTAATTATTGCAAAAGATTTTTTGCATTGTTTCGTGGAAAGCTAGGGGTGTAAATGTTTGAAATGTTATCTTGCTCACTCCCAGTACTATTTTAACACTTAAGGCATCCACTAAGAAATGTACACGTAAAAGGAAGTAGTGTGGGGTCCATACCAGATTTTTTGTTTTGAACATTATGATAGAAGTTTGGGTATTATTGTTCCTTTTTGCATTTCTTGCAATTATTTTTGGAGGATTCCACCGTCCCTAATGGACATTAGACCAACATTTTTTCTTACATTTATATACATACTGTCAACTCACGGTACCTGGAAGTCTTATACAGTTGCCGCAGCTTATATGAATCATGTTCTTTTTGAACAGTTTGGATTCAATAAAACGGCTGATTCAATGAACCTGGATATTATTCTGTAGTTGACAATTTGATTCATAAAAGTGGCTGATTCAATTAACCGGCGCCTGCTATACAATTTGAATATTTCTTTATCTCCAAGCTTTCATTGAGAGTCCCAAACTCTTGAGAAAGCAGTAGGACTAACAATAACTTGAAGGTAACCTAGTGAAAGCACTTTACTTGCGCGAGTAGTCTAGTAAAAAATGTTTTTCCAATGTATTTTTTAATTTTTAAATGAAGTTTACCTCTTAGGCGCTGGACGCTTTTAGACATCATGTTTATACTTTTTATTTAGCAAAGTATCCGCTGAATCCATCGTCCGATTTTTGAAAATATATACTTTGTTTGCTACTAATTGTTTTTCAGGGTTGGTCGCAAAAATAAACAAATAGTGGGCCACTCCACAGAAAATCGATCCTCATTGTTCTGCAAGTGGCAGCTTTATATTTAATTTCAAAAACAGTATTTGGCAAAATCTAATGGGAAAAAAGTTTTTTGCTTAACCCCATTAATATCTAGCGTCCCTTTCTAGGGACGGTCCAAAAAATAGGACTGAAGTCCCCAAAAATGAACATTTCAATCAAATAATAGTGTTCAATTAGCACCTTGGTATTGTTTCAATTCGTTATTAACAGATTGCAGCACATAACCATTTAAAAGTGTGTTCTGTAGCAGTTTTAATATGATATTTATCAAGAATTACATCGTTCACAATCTCAAGAACCAAAAGCTAAGTTTTTAAAATTACTCCCAGCTTCCCAGTTTACGTTAATTGCTGCTTTTATTTCTTCTTATAAAATGTCTTTTTAAATATTATATCGTAGGCAAAAAAAAAAAAAAAAATTGTAAAAATAGTATGTACCCTCTGGTGTCTATCGTAACTTTTGAGGGACGATTTTTCTTTCCTTAGTAAAAACTTATTTTTTACATGATATTTTTAAAATTATTTTTAATGTCCATAATTAGTCCAGTCAATCTATGCAAAAAAAGCAGCTAAAATCGCAAATCGTGATGTAGATCTGAATTTTTAATACGTTGTTTGGGTGCCTTAGGGTAGTGTAAATCTAAGTTTGCACCTTTCTAAAACCTGTGCTCGCTGCGAAACTCGGGAAAAACTGCAAAATTTTCGGACATTTTTCAGTTTTTCCTTTATAACTCCTCAACTATGCAACTTTTGATTTTACATGTGTAATAACCATTTTTATTGAAGCTCAAGTGAAGTTCTGTAGGATGAATAGTTTAGGAGATATCGTACTTCGAAAAATGGAGTTTTTTTACAAAAATTGAAAAAATTGTGCTTCTATCATATTTTGGAGCAAATATCGACATAAATTCCTATTCTACAAGAAAAAAAAATGAACAATTAATTCCAGCACATTTAAGCAGCTTTCATTCAAGATCAAACAGTAGTCTGTAGGCTCAATATTTCATTTACAATAGCAAAAAAATACTTAAAATTTTGAGAAATGAGCAAAATAGTTTCCTTATAAGAATAGGAGGGCAGTGGACAATAAAAAAAATGCATAAAATGGTATTAAAGGGAAATGTTACTTTAAAAATTAGAAAAAAACTTTACAGGTCATTTTCACTCATTTTTTTTGCTATTTATATCATAGTTCTTGTTGGCTGTGGTCTTATCCTAACTGTTTTCAGATTTTTCCCTATCACTCCTGAACTATGCAATTTTTGATGACACGTGGGCATACCCATTATGCAGAACACTGAATTTGCAACCATTTAAGCTCAAGTAGAGTTCTGTAGGACGAATAGTTTAGGAGATATCGTACTTCAACAATTTGTCATTTTTTGCCAAAAAAGAAATAAATATGCTTCGATCATATTTTGAACCGAATATTGACATACATTCTTATTCTACAAGACAAAATATAGACATTACATCTAATCAGCTTTCATTTAAGCCTAAAAAAAAGTCTATAGGCTCAATATTTCATTTACAATTGAGAAAAAACAAATTTTCGGCAATTGAAATTTTTTTTGAGAAATGAGAAAAAATGCTTTCTAATATCCAGAAAAATGGATAGAGTTGTATAAAAAGGGTAACACTGCATTAAAATATTATTTTCATAATTAAAAAAAACCTTACAGGTTAATTTAGCTCAATATTTTTCTTTTTTTTTCTTCTGCAGGTCTTTATTAGCTGTGGTCTAATAGCTAAGCTGCAGGAAAAGAATGTGGTCTTTGCTCTGTCTCAAGATGTTTGTGTATTTTCTTAATCTTCAAGAACTGGGATGGCAAGGAAGTTGTAACAATTCTTTCCGTATTTAAATGAACATCTGGATCCAAAACAAAGACAACCTTCCTTTTCTGCAGCTGCGCAATAAGACCACAGCTAATAAAGACCCACAAAATTAAAAAAAAGAAAAATATTGAGCTAAATTAACCTGTAAGGTTTTTTTTTTATTTATGAAAATAATATTTTAATGCAGTGTTACCCTTTTTATACAACTCTAGGCATTTTTCTGTTTTCCAGTGCTCTCTTATTCATATTAGCAAGCAATTTTTCTCATTTCTCAAAAAAAAAATTCAATTTCCGAAAATTTGTTTTTTCTCAATTATAAATGAAATATTGAAGTTACAGACTTCGTTTTAGGCTTAAATGAAAGCTGATAAGATGTAATGTCTATATTTTGTCTGGAAAAATAAGAATTTATGTCAATATTTGGTTCAAAATATGATTGAAGCATACGTATTTCCTTTTTCGCAAAAAAATGACAAATTGTTGAAGAACGATATCTCCTAAACTATTCGTCCTACAGAACTTTACTTGAGCTTAAATTGTTGAAATTTTAGTGTTCTTCAAAATGGGTAGGCACACGTATTATCAAAAGTTGCATAGTTCTGGAGTGATAGGGAAAAATCTGAAAACAGTCAGGATAACATCACAGCCAACAAGAACCATGATAAAAATAGCACAAAAATGAGTGAAAATGACCTGTAATTTTTTTTTTAATTTTTAAAATAACATTTTAATACAGTGTTACCCCTTTAATACCATTCTATGCATTTTTTTATTGTCCACTGCCCTCCTATTGTTATAAGGAAACAATTTTGTTCATTTCTCAAAATTTTAAATATATTTTTTTTTTTGCTATTGTAAATGAAATATTGAGCCTACAGACTACTGTTTGGGCTTGAATGAAAGCTGATTAAATGTGCTGTAATTAAATGTTCATTTTTTGTCTTATTGAATAGGAATTTATGTCGATATTTGCTCCAAATAATGATAGAAGCACAGTTTTTTGAATTTTTGTTAAAAAACTCCATTTTTCGAAGTACGATATCTCCTAAACTATTCATCCTACAGAACTTCACTTGAGCTTAAATTCTTGCAAATTTAGTGTTCTTTAATCTTTAAATTTCACATGTAGAATCAAAAGTTGCATAGTTTAGGAGTTATAAAGGAAAAACTGAAAAATGTCCGAAAATTTTGCAGTTTTTCGCGAGTTTCGCAGCGAGCACAGATTTTAGAAAGGTGCAAACTTAGATTTGCACTACCCTAAGGGACCCAAATGACATATTAAAAATTCAGAACTACATCGCGATTTGCGATTTTAATGTCTATTTTGACTGGACTATAAACACTATTTGCCAGCCAGTATACAAAATATCTTTGGGAAAAAGAATGTCAGGCATTAATGGGTTAAGTAAGAAGTCACACACACATGCGTAATTCTTTTGAGGGGGGGTGGCATTAGTTACACGTTTTGAAATGAAATATAAAGCTGTCGCTTGCAGTATAATATGTTTGCTTTCTCATGCAATGGTCTTCCAAAAGTAAACGTATCCACTGCTGTCTTCTTAACCCATTGTTGCCCGACATTTTTTTCCAAAGATATTTTGTATACTGGTTACAAACAGTGTTTAATGGACCGAAAAAATAAGTTAAAAAATATCATGTAAAAAATAAGTTTTTTATTAAGGAAAGAAAAATCGTCCCTCAAACGTTACAATAGACACCAAGGGGTACATACTATTTTTGCTAAAAAATTTTTTTGCCTATGATATATTTTTTAAAAAGTCATTTATAAGAAGAAATAAAAGCAGCAATTAACATAAACTGGGAAGCTGGAATAATTTTAAAAGCTTTTGATTCTTGAGATTGTGAACGATGTCATTCTTGATAAAGATCGTATTAAAATTGCTACAGAACACACTTTACAATAGTCATGTGCTTCAATCTGTTAATAACGAATTGAAAGAATACCAAGGTGCTAATTGAATACTATTATTTGTTTGAAATGTTCATTTTTGGGGACTTCAGACCCTTTTTTGCACCGTCCCTAAAAAGGGACGCTAGGCATTAATGGGTTAATGCGCAATTTATTTTCGTACTCCATATCATTTGATTGATTTTACTTTTCCTAATACAAATCAAGCCTTGCGGCTGGTTACTGGGGCAGTAAAGTCTACACCGATTTCTGTCTTGCTTGCTTACTCGGGTGAAATGAACTTTGAGTACAACATCAAGAAATCCGCCTTAAAACTTTACCAAAAACTAATAAGAATACCTCATAGTACTCAGTGGGCAACCTCTGGCGTCCACGCAGACTAAAGACTCAAGGAGGATTCTTGCAGGCTGTGGCACGAGAAACATTACAATTTGACTTTCCAACAGAAGCCGAGCCCTTGATGCCACCTGCTAATCCAATTGAAGTACATCAAATTCCTAACTGCCTGAATCTACTTCAACCACTTTCAAAGGCACTGGACTGTTCTGAGGCCTTATTAAGTGCAGGTATGGAGACAATACACATTCGTTTCCCTATTAATGAATGGATACATGTATATACAGATGGCTCGAAGCTGGATGCCTGCGGTAGAGCAGGAGCCGGCATATATTCAGAATATTTCTCACACTACCTGTCTTTTAGCCCCTTGAAAACTGCATTCGATGGAGAAGTTGAGGCAATAAGAGCGACCTTGCTGAGGCATGATACCCAGCCATCTCTATATGAACTAGCCGTTATTTTCTCGGACTAGCAGGCAGCTATCCTTGCAATTGCAAACTGCTGCCAAGCCCCTGACTCTGCTAATATCCAAAAGTGCCGATCCCTTTTTTGGAGTCTTCAGAAAAAGGGCAAAACGGTTGTTATCCAATGGATTCCCTCTCACTGCGGCATCCCTGGCAACAAGGCAGCAGACGGTCTTGCCAAAAAGGGGTGCACCATTCTGCAGACATCCTCTGAAAAAATTTGCTATAACACAGCTGCCTCTAAAATTAACCAAGTTTTAAAAAAATCACATACTTCCCACCTAGAAGAAATAATAAAAGATAAATCTTGGGAAACCACCGTTCACAATCTTCCGGACTACCCCCAGGTACAAGGCTGTCGCTGCCTTCCGCATGACGACACTACACGACTGCCTCAATGCGCATTTACACAGGCTAAAGATTGTTGGTAGCCCTGCTTGCCCCTTATGCAGCGGCCAGCGGGTGATGACTGCGGACCACCTCCCTCGATGTCCCGCGCTAAAAGAACTTTCCATCTACTCCAGATATTGGGAAGCTAGAGAGCTGTTGTCTAGACTTGCGCCATGAACTCTGTACATATGTTCTCTCTGTATCTTTTTTTTTTTTTTTTTTTTTTTTTACGGTGAAAGAATTGTGTTCCTATTCACCTGCTGCATTAGAAATTAAAAAAAACTTTTCCCAATACATTTCTCAATTTTCATATTCAATTTTACATTGTTCTATTCTATCAATTTGTCATTTGATTAATTTGGAATGATTTTAAATTGTTTGTTTTAATTTTTATTCACAATGATTAATAATTTCTATGCATTTCATAAAACGGTTCATCCCGCACAGCTAAGGTCTAAGAAGGAAAATAATGCTCCGAATTTACAATTGAAATGATTACGTTCCTAGAAATATTTTGAGATACAGTCGAAATACCTCACAATGTCTAAAAAAGCGTGAAATTAAATCTTTTATTATTATCGTCTGCATATTTGATTTGTGCATAAATAACTCCAGAAAAGATCAAAGGTGAATTTTATGGATGGAAGCAGTAGTAAAGAACGTTGCCATTAAATTTCATCTTTTATGGTATAATATATAAGAATGAGATTAAAATGCAAACTAAAGTTAATTATTTTTGAAAAGAAAGCAAATGAATAATCTTGAGTTTCGATATTGTTCACGAAATATTTAAAAATTAAATCCTCGGTTCTGATTGTGACATAAACATTAAAGTAAATAAATTAAGCAAATAAATTCGCACCCAACAGTTTATTAATAACGATATCTCTTGCATATTGAAATATTATAATCCGCTATTTGTTAGTACACAAAAATAACATTTATTGTAGTTGAGAAAATTGAATAATTGTTTAAAGACCATGGAGTTTCACGCTAAAACTTTCATGAAAATTCACAGTTTAGTTCCCATCTATCTATTAATATTCGATTTATTTAATGATAAATATTTGTTTCTCATTATAGAAAATGATATACAACCTGCTTGATGTGTACTTTTTGTATTGAAAAATAATTTCGTGAAACTAGTTAGGTGATACGGCTGAAAATGATGAGGAGTATTTTTTTTTCTTTTCACCTTGCAAACTTCGATGAATTAGAACTACGAACAAATATTTAATTTAAAATTTCCCTATTTTGTAGCCTATTACACCATGTACACAAAAAACTTTTAAAATGGTGACAAACTGTGTAAAAATGTTGTAATGTTAGTTGCGTAGAAAGGTAATTTTAGTAGTTACTAGAAATATACTTATCGTTGCAGAATTTGTTTGAGGAATTCCAAGAAAAACAATATTGTCATATACCTAATTTCTGACATACGAATGTTTTTGTTGGAATAAACCATTGTATATTTAGAGTACTTTTATAATACGTTAGTTTTTTTGACCTAGTCAAAAGAAAAAATAATTTAAACTTGCACTTTTTACATTTTTAACGATGGAAACGAAAACTAGCTGGCATTTGAATATACTATATGCGACGCAAACGTTTAAAATATAGATGCGACGCAAACAACTTTCTCAGCTCTCCTAAGACATTAGCTTCACATTCATACCTATATGCAAATCTATTCAATTCAAGCGCTACGTTGTTTTCCATCTTCGTCTTTACAGCATATGGATGCATGGATACTACTAAGATTATCTTTAATAGGCTCTTTTAGATTAATGAATATTCATAAAAAGTGAAAATCAAATAGTCTTTAATTCACACTGTTATACTTTTATCAATTTCATAAAAATCTATCAATTATTAGGGATAAAAGTGTGCAGCAAATATTTCTGAAAACTAAATTCATTAAAAAATCAGTTTTGGGAAAGCAAAAACTTCTGAATAGTTTCAATATGAATATATATATATTAGCAAAAATACCAGGCTTTAATCAGTAATAATATTGAGAAACAATTTATGATCACCTTTGAGTTTTTTTTCCCCTGAACTGAAAGAATTCAAGACACACCGCTTTGACGATTTTTAAAATGTCTCCAAATTTGTCGGTAAATGTTTTGGGATGCCTAGGATAATTTTGCTCCCCTCCCTACTTTATGAAAATACATTTAGAATTATTGTGTCACTAATTTTTGTCACAGAGAAATAGTCATCAAATGCTGAGATACTATGGCTGACCATAAATTGACGCAAAAAGTTTTTGTCCTTAGTGATTTCGAAATTAATAGGGAACATTTGACCATTATTTGTGCAAAAACGCAAATTAAAGGTAATTTGTGTCTTATTTAAGGGTTTTATTAATTTAGGATGCGGATTACTTTACGTTTTGACATATTTTTAAAAAGATTTTTAATGAATACAAACGGAATCGGCCAACAAAAGAAAAAAAACTGAACTTTTCAAATATGGGAGTATTATCTTGATGATTAAGATTTTGCCGCAGTCGATAAATATCAGACAATACTGGTTTTATTTTGGTTACGTCGTGTAAGAAGTAAAGTATTGTTACAAATCTTGTAAATAGTTGTTGTTTTTCCTGCGTTGCACCATTTTTGGCGAGGAATCGCTTGGTGTCACTAGTTTTGGTTTTATCTGGCGACATGTTGCAAAAGTATCTGAAGATATCACTTTTACCATTTGTATACCAACCCTGTAACATTTTGTAGTTTTTACACTTCGACTAAATTTAATAAGCATGAAGACATTTGAGTTGCATCAATGTAGGTTTTTCTTTTTATCACTAGAACTTTCTTGAATGAATTATTTTCGTTTGTGAATGAATAGAACACTCCGGATTTTGCTAGAATGTTGTAGAAATATCCTTCCTAGTATAAATAGCTGTCCAACTGCCTTGAACACAGTTTAGTTTTTCTGAGATTTGATTTCTGAGAGGCTCGTTTTATTCGCTTAGACGAATGTTTGTTTTGCTTTTGTAATTTCTTAATTACTGTTCACGCTAGATACGTGGTGCTGAGTTACTGTTGAGAGTACAGTGTACTGTTTGCTACCTAATTGCTGGATGTTTAGCAATTGTTTCCTGCTCCTATTGTAAATATGTGTACATACTTGTAAATAAATTTATAGTTACTTCCTCAAGGTTAGAATGATTATTTAAGAAAGTTGAAGGTGCCACGGACTTGTTACAGTATTATTACGTAGTTTTTGGCACAAAAACTGGCGTTAGTTGAAAAAATCGCTGAGAATCTCAGTTATTAAAATCTTGCAACAAATTTGGTGAAGTTCCTGTTCGATTGGATACTAAGTAACTGCTCAATTGTAAATACCCCGAGAAAATGAACAATCAAAGCAAATAAATCTGAGAAATGCCGTTAAGTTGTATTTAAATTTCCATCAAATTTAAAAGTAATGAACCTAACCTATTTATTAGTTGCCAATCTCTTCAAGCGATTACGTTACTGATACATTAAAACACATATTTACAAAACTTGCGAAAATAATTGATGCATTGAACAATCTACTAATAAAGGAATACAATTTATTCTACAAAATAATATTTGCACGTTTCAAAGTTCAATAAAAACACATTGCTTAAGGATAAATATTCTACTTACAACTAAGACTACAAGATTTTTTAAATACAAATCATGGTAAAAGCTCGTTAGCAAGCTAGCGTGCAAGCGTTTTCAATGCCTATGTAAAAGCCTGGATATTAACCATGAAGCTGAAAAAAAACAAAAAAAACTTTTTGATTTGACTTAAGAGAAGCCTTTAACATTTAATTTGAAAAGCGGAAATAATACTCGCAATTCTAGATATCGACAGGGAGTTGAGATGAAGCACTAAATACTGAATTAGTTTGTTGAAAGTCTTCGGATTTATGCGAAAAATGTTCGTTAAATTGGAATGGGAAAAGCGCTACCAATCGAACTTTTTTGAATATCGTTATAAAGTATAGCCTATGTGTTATTCTGATATATAGGCTACATTATGGTAAAAGTTTCATTAAAATGCATTCAGCAGTTTTTGCGTGAAAGAGGAACATCCATCCATCCATCCATCCATCCATCCATCCATTTATACTTTCGCATTTATAATGGTACTAGCGGTACCCGCACGGCTTTTCCCGTGGTATAGAAGTAAAAGGTCATTTGGTAATGAATTGATATCGCAGAAAGAATACTCAATTTTAGTTATAATTCAACTGTAGTTTTTTAAAAGTATGTTATAAAAATAAGCCAAAAGAGAACAAAGGAACAATTTTGTTGCTTACAGAGACATGAAAAAGCAAACACCTTAAAAAATATGGTAGCATTTGAGTACTGTCATGCAATAATATGTTTCTCTGAGAAGGAAACATATTTAATCAGGTATTTATCATACGCAAATAATTTTTTCTACTCTCGAAAACAAAAATAGTTGCGTAGCAACGTGCCTTGGAAAATTTCAATTATTGAAGGTTCTTGACGCTATTTAAAAAGTCGCCAATTTGGTAGCTAATTTGGGATACCTGGGGTAATTCTGAACCCCTATCCCTTCCATAAATAAAGAAACTTACGTAATCTCACTTTTGTGAAAGAGAAATTGTCGCCAAATGTTGAGGTATTCTCTATGAAGCTGATTACTTTTTTGGCAATCTGAAATCAATTTGAATATTATATTTGGCGCTAAATGTACATCATTCCGTAAGGCGTTAAAATAATTTCCAATATTGCAGTATATCATAGCAAATAGTATGGACATGGAAACGAACTATTGATTGGACGTTTGGCGAGAAAATATAGTAACATACTTTGATTGAAAACAGCAATAGACAAAGAACAAAATAGTGTTCGCGTGGAAAATAATGCATGACATCTAAGCCTCTACAAATCTAAAGGAGTTCCGAAATATGAAACTGAATCTCATTTGCTTTTAAAAAAATATTAATCTGTTAATCAAATACCTTTTTTATTTTTTATACTTGAGATAGTTATTGGGAAAACTTCCATTATTGGGGGCTCTTGGCGCGATTCAAAAGATCGCCAAATTTACGGTAGCAAGCAATTCCAACTATCTGCCAGAGAGTTGAGTTGATACACTAAATACTCGATTGGATTGATGAAAGCCTTCGAAAATGGCGTTTTAAATTGAAATTACAGAGACAGAATCAGGTCTAAAATTGAGATAAAAAAATAACTACTCATCGGATTTTGTTGAAACTGTTCTCTAAACCTTCCCAGTACCAAAAGGAACAAACGGTGAAAATTTCAGGCAAATCTCCCGGGTAGTTTCTGAGATCTTAGGGAACACACACATATACACATATACACATATACACATTTACCAACATTCATTTTTATATATATAGACTAGCATTATCCACATGGCGATGCCCGTGCATTTAAATGGGAAGGAAGTTTACTGAATAAATTTAAATTCACTCCAACCCTCTAAAGTAAAATTATTATAGTTGAATCGGTACAGTAATTGGCCACTTTAGCGACATCGTATTTGTATGCTTGAATAAAAAATAAATGAAATATTTCTGCATAGATAAAAAATACTTCATATGATACTATATTAATGCATTTTACTACTCATACTGTATGAAAACATTTTTTCAAATATATTATTAGAAAAAGTCAAAGCAAAAAAAAAAAAAAAGTCAAATTGATAGTACTTGTCCACTTATCATAGTTATTGGCTATGAAACCGTACAGTTATTGGCCATGTAAACATTCAATGCCAACAAAAACATAAATGTGAAAAAGGAGCCAAGTTCGGTTTAAACAACGTTTGGGCAGTTTGAAGCAGCGGTGCCACCGACAAAAGAGTTGAAATCTAACAGGCTCCAAGTTCTATAGCTGTTCTGTTAACTACAGTCGTTAGAGTTATTGAAATGTTCATTAATTTATTTTAATAACATTTCGTTAGTTCCTTTCATATCGGCTTCGGAACTGGGCAAGTTCATTTCTAATTGACGGAAGTCGGACTTTTTTTAACGTAACTTCGTGACGATTAAAACTTGCCCAGTTCCGAAGCCGATATGAAAGGACTAACGAAATGTTATTAAAATAAATTAATGAACATTTCAATAACTCTAACGACTGTAGTTAACAGAACAGCTATAGAACTTGGAGCCTGTTAGATTTCAACTCTTTTGTCGGTGGCACCGCTGCTTCAAACTGCCCAAACGTTGTTTAAACCGAACTTGGCTCCTTTTTCACATTTATGTTTTTGTTGGCATATCATGCATTTTTGAAAAGCCGAAGTAACGGTTATGCTTTCATTTAGACCCAATTTAATATACTACTTAATAAATACTGTCCTTCATTTGTTTTCATATATACACATGTATTTTTATTTGAGTTAAAAGACTGAAGAGCGGCATACTTACTGATAAAGATTTTTTTCAGCAACGTTCGAATGTAGCAATATTGATGCATTTTTACCCATATTATGAAGTTTAAGTATGCTGCGAAAGTACCTCGATTGGAACAGACGATATCCGAAATAAGTAAATTTTCTTCGTGTTTACCCTATATTTTTCTTAAAAGAGAAATAGAATATTTTAACTACTTGGTTAATATCTTAAGTCACCGCAAGGTGGCATAGTCAATCTCTAGAATTCGAATTATTTATTTCATCTTGATAAACCATTTAAATCTTCCGTCAAGGCAAACTAAGCCTTGAAACAGCTTACAATAAAACATTTAATTTTAAACTTAAGTATTTTATTTTTGGCAACGTTTTACAAGCATTTTGGCGCTTTTGTTTGACGAACCATTTATAAATCGCGCCAAGATACTCATTAAAAAATGCTTTTTTTCTTGCTTTTTTAATGTAGTTTTTGGACTTTTTAGATTTTTTCCATAGTTATTGTATGGAAATATACCTTAATGCCAAATTTTAAGATTCTGAGACACTTGGAAGTAGGTAAACATTTTGATGAGTGAGTGTATAATCGAAATAAGAAAATCGCCATATTTTCACTTTTCAAATATTAATAACTTTAAAACTAAAAGAGATATATTCATAAAATTTAGGATTATGGGTGTTCTATGTCATTCCAATAGACTTACAAAATTTAAAGCATGTAGATGAAGTAGTTCTTGAGAAACGGAGGGGTCGAAAGTAGCCCGAAATGGTTCGTGTAAAGATACACTAGCAGATGTGCAGCGCGAACTTGGCTGACACACTGCCGTGTGTCTTGATGTTATACTGGATTATTCATATATATATGAAACTATTATACCTTTATATGAATATAGTATACCATTACATGAAGGTATTATACTGTTAATTGAATATATTTTCCATTCATTAAATATATTATAACATTATAGCATTCAATATCTTTCTCCATCTTTCCCTTTTCTATTTTTTGACTTCTCTTTATTTGTTTTAGTCTTCTTTAAAGCATTTTCTTTCTGTACATCTGCTTGTCCAGTCCGTTTTCTTTTCTTTTCTTTATTTTTTACTCTTTTTGCAGCTTTTCTTGTTCATTGTTTTCAATAGCTGCTCTATAACTCTCAGAAATTATAAAGAATGGTTTTTTTTTTTTTTGTTTATCCCATTTAGAAATTTTCTCCTACTTTTTGGCGCATTTTGTTGGTAATCATCGACATATTTGCTACAATGAGTTATTTTGTTTGAAGTAGATGGCGTATACAAATTTATAGGAGTTTTCAGGGGAGTTATCACAATTGTTGCAGCTGTGAGATTATCTTCATTAGTCAGATTTGCATTTGTTGTTATAATTGCAGTCAGTATTTCAGTAATGGTAGAGTTGTTTTGAGAAAGATCATTCGGGGGAAAAAAAGCGCCAAACTTTGTACAAAGGTCATGTATTATTTGAAACTCTCTCCTGATATTTCGGTTAGGTGCTTTTATCTCGTCCATTTCGCCTCCAAAAATATTTTGGAAGTCTTTTAGAGACATGAGCTTGTTTAATACATTAAACTCTTCATCTGATTCTTCTGTTGCTAAACATTTAGTGTTATCAGTAACGTTCTCATCATAGGGGGCCAATTATCATAATTTTCCGAGAATATTGTGAGAGTTATTGGCCACAACAAAACTTTAATTTTTAAGAATATACTAGCTGCCAGGGCAGCTAGATTAGCTTCCTGCGGCATGTTGATGCATTACGTCTCCCCTCTCTAACTTTTACCTCATTCTGAAGTTATATTATTTGATATAATTTAATGTTCATTCGATTTCAAGACATACCACGCACGTGGCCCGGCGTTGCACGGGCACTTCGTGCCCTGAAAGTAGTGAGAAAAAAATTTAAAGAAACTACTCCCCGCCAAGGCGACTCGCTTACAGGCGCTTCACGCCTTTACTTTTTTCCTATATAAAAAAATCATTCGAATTATTGAGATGCTTCGCGTCTTCAAGATGGTGAGGAAAGTTTCAGTAAGTTCAGCTCGCTCAAAGGAAAAAAGCAGACATAGGGCCGAATTCAAGTGAAACACCATTGCAGTCGCTTCGAGGCGATCGCATATTGCAACCGCTACTGTAAGTCGAATTCAAGTGAATTCGTTTCACTTGAATCCAAATTTTGGAATTTGCGATTGCATTGGTGAGTTGCGATCGTCCGTGTTTCACTTGAATTCCTGCCATAGATATTCAGTTTTTAATATAAGTAGATGGCTCTTCAACAAATGAATGTTTCAAAATATTACAAGTAGCTAGCGATAAAAATACTATGTAAGTCGCCCGCTTATGAGTTTCGTGTTTGATTTAGTTAAGCCTTCATTCCAAATTCGCATTATCATTTTTATTACTGTTTCATGGCAACCACGTTTTGCAATGCAACAATGGCTTTCATATTTAATCATTTATTAGGCTTAATATCTTTAAATTTGACCACTTATTAATTGATATCTTCGCTAATTAAAATCGTATAATTATATGAATTGAAACTAATGAAGCTTGAAAAATTGCCTATCTATCGGTACCTGGCTCGACTTTCAGTTCATTGGCGTTCAGGAGAAAGAAGCGTGACATAGAAAGATAGTTAGAAAGAAAGATAGTTAGAAAGAAAGATAGTTAGAAAGAAAGATAGTTAGAAAGAAAGATAGTTAGAAAGATACTCAGTTTTTAATATAAGTAGATTCTTATATTACACCTCAAATTCACTTAATAGTTATCACAGCTATACATCTCATAGTATTTTAAAAGCTGTAAAGGCATTAAGTTCTTTTAAAATGTTGCATAAAAAATTCTAGCCTTACCGTTTTCTCCACAGCCATTTAAACTACACTAAAAGTCCTTTTAAAGTTTAAAACAATTCTCCAATTAATTAAAGAAGGCGTTAAGTTAAATAAGTAATAGGAGATATTAATTATTCAAATGGAATAAATTTTCAAGGCTTAACTCTATACGTAAATTTAAACCACTGAAGAAAGAGCAGCTTCTATATAAAATGGATCTTGTGTTTCCGTTTTGCGTACAGATTTAAGCCTTGAAAATTAATTAAATTTGAGTAATTAATATCTCCTGTTCTAATTAACGGAGCGAAACGTGCTAAAGCTTTTCTTTTTCAGAAAAAAAAAACCCTTTCCAGCGATGTATAATGTTTTGGGTTGGGGGAATGTTTTCCCTCCTCAATTATGCCGGTTACACCAAAAATGAGACTAATTAATTAATTTAAAAATAACTGATTCGAAATTTAGAATTTGGCCTTCGAGATGCATTACACAGGGATACGTTCGAAATTTTGTGCCAAGTTTCAGGTCTGTAGGTGCTGCGGGGGCTTCTGGCCAACGGTTACAAATGTACAGCTATTCATGTTTATATAGAGAGATCAAGATATACAGGGTGAGTTTGATCGAATCTGCCATACGAAAAGGGGTGATAGAAGAGCCCAAGTGGAGTATAGAACCACCCATTAGCGGTGTCAATTCTTAACCGTAACCGAATAATATTATATTTAAGAAAAATTCGCAAAAAAAAAAAACAAAATTTTGAGAAAAAGACCAATTTCTGAACTTCCTGTCGAACCTACATACAAAATAAGTACGTATTTGGAAAGAACAGACAAAATCCTTTAAAACGGCACTTTTTTCATCAAGATAGTCGCACTTCACAGTGAGTTACAAGCTTTCAAACACTGGAAACACTCAAAAATGAAATTTCATCAAACTTTTCAGTCAAAAATTTCAGAAACAACCGTATGAGCTACAACCGGTCAAATGCACCAAAAACTTTCCCATTTCACTAGCTTTCAGATGATACAACAGAAAATCATATTGGGCTTCAAGTTCAGCAGATATTCTGACTTTTGTTTGAAACAGTATGAAAATCGCCCTTTGTCAGAATATGGAAACCAGCAAAAAGTCAGACTTTTATGTTCTAAATTTTCTATTTCATGTAAGTGTACTGGTTTATTTATTCAAGAAAAGGAAAATTTTATAACTAAATATTAAATTGTAACACTTTATTAAGTTAATAATCACAACAGAAGATAACAACACGTAGAAACAAAGGAAGCATTACTTTAACGCGCTTTTCACAAAGAAAAATTCAAAATTAAATGAGTTACACTAACATCTATGAGTACATTTACATGTAAACAATCCTCAAAATTTCCCAGAGCTACTGAAATTATCATCCCCCACACCGGATAGATGCCCTTGGCCTTTTAAGAGCAAAAACTACCGTCGCTCTCAATGAAATTTCATTTCTCATTTTTGCTACTGCTCCATCAAGCCAAATGCGCAAGTCCTGCAAACTGGTTGCATCTGAGCAGTAAACTGCTTGTTTCAAGAATCCCCAAACAAAGAAGTTCACTGGCGTCAGGTCTGGTGATTTAGGTGGCCAAGGAATAGGACCCAAATGACAGGATGAATGGACTCAATGAAATGAAATTTCATAGAGAGCGACGGTAGTTCTCGCTCTTAAAAGGCCAAGGGCATTTATCCGGTGTGGGGGATGATAATTCCAGTAGCTCTGGGAAATTTTGAGGATTGCTTACATGTAAATGCACTCATAGATGTTAGTGTAACTCATTTAATTTTGATTTTTTTTTTTTTTTTTTGTGAAAAGCGCGTTAAAGTAATGCTGCCTTTGTTTCTACGTGTTGTTATCTTCTCTCGTGATTATTAATTTAATAAAGTGTTACAATTTAATATTTAGAAATAAAATTTTCCTTTTCTTGAATAAATAAACCAGTACACTTACATGAAATAGAAAATTTAGAACATAAAAGTCTGACTTTTTGCTGGTTTCCATATTCTGACAAAGGGCGATTTTCATACTGTTTCAAACAAAAGCCAGAATATCTGCTGAACTTGAAGCCCAATATGATTTTCTGTTGTATCATCTGAAAGCTAGTGAAATGGGAAAGTTTTTGGTGCATTTGACCGGTTGTAGCTCATACGGTTGTTTCTGAAATTTTTGACTGAAAAGTTTGATGAAATTTCATTTTTGAGTGTTTCCAGTGTTTGAAAGCTTGTAACTCACTGTGAACTGCGACTATCTTGATGAAAAAAGTGTCATTTTAAAGGATTTTGTCTGTTCTTTTCAAATATGTACTTATTTTGTATGTAGAACCGACAGAAAGTTCAGAAATTGGTCTTTTTCTCAAAATTTTGTTTTTTTGCGAATTTTTCTTAAATATAATATTATTCGGTTACGGTTAAGAATTGACACCGCTAATGGGTGGTTCTATACTCCACTTGGGCTCTTCTATCACCCCTTTTCGTATGGCAGATTCGATCAAACTCACCCTGTATATATATGTATATGAATCAAGAGTCCTAGTTCCATTTAAATAACATTTTACATACGCACTAGTGATAGCACTAAATACCTTCAGTGATGAAATCCACTTTTCTTGTAACTAATAGATAAGTGTGAAGATCGTCCCAGTTATTCTGACTCCCATCTTCATTATTGGAGACAAATGGCCATCAAAGTACTTAACGTATGGCTTCCTCGTCAATCTTCTTCTGCTTCTGAGCCGGCTTTTTCCGATCACTCATTCGTACTTTGCCTAGGTAAAGTTCTAATAAAGAAGTACAATTATTTTGTGCATTCTATCTTGGGGAAACTGGAAGCACTCTCTGAGAAAAAATTACTGCTGATTTTTTCCTGCCTAAAGTAGTATGTAAAAAATGTTCTGCACGGTGTGTTTATTGCAGGGCTGTGGAGTCGGAGAAAAAAATACCGACTTCGACTAAATTTCCCCGAAATCAGTCCAGCTCCAGAGTCATGCACTAAAATAAAAATCTGGTGTGAACCCCACACTACTTCCTTTTACGCTTAACTTTCAAAATAGATGCCTTTCCTGCTAAAATAGTGCCTTAGAGTGAGCAAGATAACAATTCAAACATTAACACCCCCTGCTTACCACGAATCAATGCAAAATTTTCTAAATTTCGCCAAATTTAACATCATTTAGTGGATTTGTCGCAAAATATCGCCAATAGGGCTGAATTAAATCCAAATTCAAAAAATAACTTTTTTTTTTTGCCAAACCAAAAGCTTGCCGAAACATCGCCAAGTGGTCGGGCCAATTCATATCACTCAAGTCTGCATTGAAATGAACACCGAGTTTCCCCAAGAAAGGGGTGAAGGATTCCCTTGGGAACGTTCGAATCCCCACCCACAAAGGGAGGTGCACAACTAGACCCCTCTCAGGGAATACATACCAAACTAGAAGCTTCTAGGGCAGGGCTGTCCAACTGCTAAGAGCCCTCGGGCCAGAATTTCGGTCACTGATCACCTGGCGGGCCGCAGTTTGAAAAAGTTAAACAATAGCCTGTTATATTCAATCACAGTTAATAGTTGAACAATTAATTACAATTACAAACAACTTACTTACATTTTAATGTGAAAACTGAGGCCTATCAGCCTTCTTTACAAGGGCAGGAATGTCGACATCGATGTTAGTCGTTGCCAGCCGAAGAAGGTCTAACAGTGAACTGTCAGAGAGAGAGGTCCTGTGGTGATTTTTGATAGAGTTCATCACCGAAAAAGCACTTTCACATAAATATGTGCTCCCGAACATAGAAGTTATTTTTAGTCCGAGGTCACGTAGATTGGGGAACCGTTCAGTTGGAAGCAACTTGAAGAACTCAAATCCCCTTTCGGTTCTTGTTTGAAAGAACGGGTCAGCCTGGAGATCGCAAAGTTCTAATTGCAGGTTTGCCGGTTGTTCCTCAATGTTTGCCGTGACTGGGTTACTGAACAGAGCCACTTCATTCTTGATACTCTCAAAATCTGAAAATCTGGTGTTGAATTCGTCAATAATTATCTGCAACTCAGGGCAAAACTCAGAAAAGTCCAGCACCTCCTCACATTCTGACGCCAAACGACTACAGCTGGCGAAGTGAGACAAGTTATTTTTTGCCAAAGTTGCATGGAAAATTTTCAGCTTGTTTCTAAACCCATTTACGTGTGCCATTAGATCAGACACCAGTTGACCTCTTCCTTGAAGTTTTAGGTTCAGATCGTTGAGGTGGCAAGTAATATCAGTTAGAAAAGCCAGGTGACGTGAAAAATCCATGCTTAAAAGTTCTTGTTCCAAGTTTTCTGACGGAGAAAACTGTTGAAGGAAAAGAGGGATTTCTGTTCTCAAATCGAAAAATCTCTTGAGGCAGTTTCCGGCACTGAGCCACCTAACTTGATTGTACATGAGCAGGTCTCCGTATTCTGCTTCAATTTCCTCCAAAAAGTTACGGAACTGCCGATGCATAAGAGCCTTGTTGCCGCCTCTGATCATGTTGATGACTTTCACAACTTTTTTGAGGGTTTCAGTTTGCTTCACCGATTTCCCGCATAAAGCATGCTGGTGAATGATGCAATGAAGTGCAGGGCATTTCATTCCTTTTTTTCTCAAACATCCAATCAATCCGATATTTGGTCCTACCATTGCCTTTGCACCATCTGTGACTATGGCGGAACACTTTTCAAAACCTCCGACACTGTTGACCGCTTTCAGCACTGCTTCAAATATGTCCGTACCCTTTGTTGTGGAGTGAAGAGAACACATGGTAAGGAGCTCCTCTCTGATCTCAAAGTCTTCTTTTGCAGTGCGAATGAAAATCAAGAGTTGACTAACGTCCGACTGGTCTGTACTCTCGTCGATACACAAGGAGAAATAACAGCATTTTTCAATCTCACTGGACAATTTCTGTTGTATTTGATCACCCATTTCGGCAACTCTTCGCTGGACGGTCTGATGAGAAGCTGGAACCGAATCAAATTGCTTAACAATTTTGCTATCACCAAATGCTTTTGCCATTTCTACAGCACACTTTTTAACCAAGACGCCATCAGTGTAAGGTTTTTTCGCTTTAGCAAGCTCAAGTGAAACTGCATACGAAGCATGCAAAGCATTGTACTGGTCAGATTTTACTTGAGTAAACACACCAGTTTGTTTTTGCAGTTTTGACTTCAGTTCTGAAACCATAAGAGATCTTGCTTCTCCTTGATATTTACCGTGGCTCCCTTCGTGAAGACTCGTATAATGTCTTTTGACATTGTATTCCTTGCACACAGCCACAATTTGCATACAAATCATGCACTGGAGTTTGTCCTTTCTATTTGTAATAAAGTACTGGGTTTCCCAGCGGTCCTGGAACATACGATTCTCGCTCTCAATCTTTCGTTTTTTACTCATGATGGAAGATGAAATATATGCAGTCAACTACTAGAGCCAAATCAAGATCATCAATGGAAAAGAGAGGATTGTTGACGACAGCAAATTCTCAACAAAAACCGCAGCGTCAGTGAGCCCCTCCGCCCCCCTCTTTATTTTGAACCAATTACAGGCAGGTTTTACCTATCCCTGTCTCCCCCGCCTGGTATTACCAACGCGAGGCAATACTATTTCTAGGAATTTGTTTGAAGCGACACGTGCCTGGGTACTTGCAGGGTAGGACTGCTTGACCTTGACCTTTAGATGTCCCCCCTATACGTTTTCTCCCAATACAATGAAAGGAGTGAAAAGCGATCAAGAGAAAATTTCGGGAATCGCGGTTTGACCAAGAATGGTAGTCTCGATGCTTCCCGATACCATAAAATTTCGAAAAAAGAAATCTGCTGAATAAGAAGTTGGCGGGCCGCACGATATGTGTTGGCGGGCCGCATGCGGCCCGCGGGCCGCCAGTTGGACAGCTCTGTTCTAGGGTATACAGTTTTTGAGTTATGCGACATACATACATACGCACATACATACTTACATACAGACGTCACGAGAAAACTCGTCGTAATTAACTCAGGGATGGGCGAAAATGATTTTTTGGCTGTTTATATGTTGGTGGGTACATATCGAAGTGCTAACGGGTCAAAAAAAAACTTAACGTTCATTCGGGGTGAGAAAAATCGAAATTTAAGGGAAATTTTTTTTCGCGATCGCAATACTTCCTTTACTACGTAGAAGGAAGTAATAAACTTGTTTTTATAGTATCATACTGGCAGCAGAGGTTCCAATTAAAAACTGTAAAATGCACAGTAATAAACTGTAAAAATAACAATTTTAGTTTCTTACTGTAAAGTTAGAAATTTTATAGTTTATTGTCGTAAAATTTAACTGTATTATACTGTAAAAACAGCGGTGTAATACTGGCATTAGAGGTTCCAGTTTAACCCATTAATGCCTGACATTTTTTTCCCAAAGATACTTTGTATACTGGTTACACGGCTACAGAACACACTTTACAATGATTATGTGCTGCAATCTGTTAGTAATGAATTGAAACAATACCACAGTAATAATTGAACACTATTATTTGGTTGAAATGTTCATTTTTGGTCAATTCAAACACTTTTTGGACCGTCCCTAAAAAGGGACGCTAGGCATTAATGGGTTAAAACTAAAATGCACGGTAATAAACTGCAAAAGTAGAAATTTTACAGTTTATTACTGTAAAATTAGCAATTTTTACAGTTTATATATATATATACTAGTTGACCCGGCAAACGTTGTTTTGCCATATAAATAATTTCCTAGTAATTTTTAGTGTAGACAAAAAATAGCTTACTTATTGTAAGTATGTATGTATGTATGGTAGAATGTGTATATTGTATGTATGTAAGAATGTGGTATATGCGTGAAATAAGCATGGAGCGCTGTGAACGATGAGGGAATATAAAAATAACAAAAGGCAAACATTATTTTTAAGTTATTATAACTTATTCCTTAAAATTATATATTATTAATTAAACAATTACGACAGTAACACTATTAAACAATATCAATCTCTTAATGCTATAGTGTGAACAATATTTTTTGTTAGTCCATCTTTAGCTAACACAAACAAACTGGATGGTTTACCCACTCGAGAGCATACCACGTATAATTGTCCGTGTGAAAAACATGGTGTTGTCAAATCTAAGCCACAAACAGACATCGTTTGACCTTGGGATTTGTTGATAGTCATTGCAAATGCCAATCTAATCGGAAACTGAATACGTTTGAATTGAATTGGCACATCTGTAGGTATAATAGGAATCCGTGGTATGAGTATATTTTCACCTCTGAACTTGCCATTTAAAATCCTGGCTTCGATCACGTTTTTCATTAATTTTTGAATGACTAATCGCGTACCGTTGCACAGCCGGGGCGGGTTCAAATTACGAAGCAAGATAATTGGAGATCCAACCTTTATTTTTTAAAAATTTGTGTCACTTTAATGGTCGTTCATACCCCCCCCCCCTCTCGCAGTGAAAAAAAACTTTATACAGCAGATTTTGCCTAATAACTCAACACTCATGGTGTTTGATACATTTTATTTGTTTGTAATGATGTTTTTTGGTCACAACCAATATGAAAATCACAAAAAATAGTTACTTTAATTTTTAACATATATTTATCTTCTTCAGAATTTTTGACTTTTAATTTTACCTTGAATTTGACGTAAATGCAAGGTATAAAATACAGAATTTTATAAAGGTACAAAAATTAACATAATATAATTGATAGTGTATATAATTTTTGAAAAAATAATATAAGTGCCGCAAATCAAAAACCATTTATTGCCACAATCGATTCAAAGCCCCCAAAAATGGCGCAAACGTCCATAAGAAAATTCTACAGCATCGAAGGACCCCATTGCCAATTTTAACAAAGATCCGACCAAAACTGTCATTTTGTACTATAAAAAAATATGGGGTAGATTCCCATGAGGGGATGTACCTGCATAAGGAGATTACAATCATTAAAATCATTCAAAAAAAAAAACATGCAGTTGTTCGAAAAAATCCTTGCGGGCCTGGATTCGATCTCATTCCATCAGGAACTTCAACCTGACGCGCATAACCACTTGACCATCGGGTCGCTCATTGAAGTAAGGATTTACGATAACACATATTGTTTTAAATGACATGAAATGTTAGTTTTTCGATCATAACTTTTTTTCTAGTGAACAAATATCGTCATATGAGTACATCGTACCTAAGTTACACAATCTCCTATCGATTAAAAAAAATAGTCCAAATCGGTTCAGTAGTTTAGATGTTATGTGCGAACAAAAAAAAATTTAGTTGTGGACTACCCCTAACATTTAGTGGGATGAAAAATAGATGTTGGCCGATTCTCATAGATTCTGGATAAGCGCAAAAAATTCATCAAAATAGGTCAAGCCGTTTCGGAGGAGTATGACAACGAAAACTGTGACACGAGAATTTTATATATTAGATAGCTGTATTACACTGTAAAAACAACCTTAATTTTTTACAGTATAGAAGCAATGCAGACTAGAAGGGGAAAATGACCGCCTCCGACTCCGGAATTTTAAATCCTCCCGACTCACGACTTTGATTTATTTGCCTCTAAAGCCGTCCAACTCTGTTTCCGCAGTCCTGGTTTATTGTATCAGTTTTTCACCTAACAACTTACAGAGAAAATTTTACTTAAATTTTTTAAATCCTTGCTTTGTTTCATAAATATTATGAAGAACATGGTATTCACTGCTATGTATAGTGCAGTTAAATCTTGAAGATTTCTTGAAGATTTTTTTTCTTTTTTTTTTTAAACTAATATCACTATCATTGTAACGTACGTATTTCGTAAGTTCCGTCCATTACGGATCCAAAAAGAAAAAATCACATTAATAGTGTTTTTGAAAATCTTCAAAACTTGACTGTAAAAAAAAAAAAAAAAGTTTATAGACTTAGACTCCATGTTCTTGCTTCAAATTGCTAGAACTTTAAATGTGATTTAAAATTAAGCTTAAATGTACCGACAAAATAAATTACACTGCATTGCACAAAGGACGCTTCTGACACCATTTCTGCACATTATTAGGCAAATTAAGAAAAATTTCCCCAAGAAACACTATTATTTATCCATGTCCCTAGATTTTCTATGTTTCGAATTGTCCACTCTGTTACAAGCCTTTTGGAAATAAAATAAACCATTGCATTCAATCTTATATATTTTTTAAAAATATAAGTAGTATAACTTCCATGATTCGCTTGTTACATTGAATTATATAGTCAGCAACCAAGATGAGCCTAATTATTTTCTTATGATAGTTGATTTGAACTGTTGAATGTCCACTCTGTTACAGTCATATTAATGATGAAAAAAAAAAAATTCTTGAAATTTCAGACAAACTTACAGTTTTAGGCTGTTTCTTCCGCTTAATGTTTGTTCTCTGATTGTAACTTTTCTTTATGATTATTAAGATATTGTTAAAGGCTTATTTGTCCACCTGTTACACAAAGTGATCAAAATATTTAAAATACTTTCAAAAATGAGTCATGCTAGCCATTTACACTTCATTGTAAGCAAATAAATGGATTCAATAAAAAAAAAATAATTTGTTGGTGGAAATTATTGAAATTGATAAACTTAACTAAACAAGTTTCAGACATGATTTGTACCATTTTCGCTGGAACAACCCATTAGGAATCTTTGCAACCTGTTTTGTGCAACAGTAAACGCTTTTTTATTAAAATGGAATCGCCCTGTAGTTAGTAAAATTAATGTTACTGTTAGCAATTAATTGTTTAGCAATGCGCAATTTCCCTTGCGCACGTTTCTTCGTTTTCAAGGTAAGGTGAAGATTTCTTGTATCCACCGGGAGGAAATAGACTATTTCCTTTGCTTTGCAAAATGTTCTGCTTCTAATCACCCATTTACTTTCATCGCATTTCCTTGGAAAGAAACTTTCTCACCAGCAAATCATTTTATGGGATTGTGTTTGCGGGCTTTTTTTTATCAGCAATAATTGGTCGGCCACAGTTAAACTGTTAGGGAAACTTTCCTAGAGAAAATGAACTTACATCCGTCACTTCTCAGAACACCGAAACTTGTTCTGAGTTGAAATTGATTGAAGTTTCTTCAGAGAATAATACCATTTTATTTCTAAGGATGAATACCTAGCTTAATATACATCTATACATTTACCTTCTAAATAAATGTTCTCTTTGATAACAATACTGACAACTACTAATTTTCCTAAGTTTTCGCTGTTTTGAACAAATTAATTGAAAACACTTGAAGGGCCAGGGGGAAAAGATGAAAGTCACTTTTTCATTAATTTTGAGATATTAGCTCTATCTAGGGGCTATGAAGGACTAGTATCATCTGGTAGAACAACAAGGGGAAAAAAAAGATGAGAAGCGACCGAAATGAGCTTGAAAACTCGAAAATCTACATAAGGAGCTACGAGAAATCAAACTTTGTTCTTCGTTTTTCTCGAAATCGCTTTTTGGTCACTTTCATCTTTTTCCCCCTGGCCCTTCACTTATAAATATGACTATATAAACATTATTTATAAAATTTTGGTTATAGGGTTTCTTTGTCCAATAAATAAAGAAATCGGTCGTAAATAAGTGGAAATAAAAGTACTGCCTAATTTCTTTGTTGAAAAAATTCTGCACGCTTGGCTTCTAAATAAAACGTTCTCTTTGCAAACGATAATACTAGTATTTAATTTGTTCAGTGAAAGAAAATTTACAATGCAAAAGGTTAATTTACTTGTGCGCCTGAACTGAAGAAAGTTGAGTTTCTAGCTTGGAAGTTAGAAATTTCTACAGTATATCTTCATCAATTTATACAGTAACTTAACGTAGAATTTTTAAGCAGTAAAAACAAGGGGGGTTGGGGGAATCAAATAAAGAGGAATACAGTTCTTCTTTTCGTACAGAAGAATTTATTGAAAAATTCAAATCTATACGCGGCATATGGTACCACATTGCACTCTCGGTGAAATTAAGTTCGCCTTTAAGAAAACAGAAATCAGTAGAACTATAATGAGAAGAATAAATAATAAACGCAAAACTTTCCCGTCTTTTTGTATTTATTATAACAAGAAAGACTAAATTTAAACCTGATAATTAAATTTCTTCTTTTAAATCTGCATTTTAGCAAAACGGGAGAGCAAACATTAATGAGTTGCGTTGTTAAGCTCCACGGAGAGGAAACTCCTAAAATTCGATCCACTCATTATTAGAAGAAAGATACAAAGAAAACTAATATCTCATTTCCCGCTAGATTCTTGAGCATTAGAAATTCTATGCAACTTTCGAATAAGAATTCAGTAATGAGAGTAGTTAGTTTTTATGCTTAATTATTGTTCATTAATAAGGCAATTATTCACAGTACTATAGACATTAAAAAAGCTATTAAAACTACGTGTACGGTTTTGTTAGTATATTTCTATTAATGTTTATGAAAGTTTTGAATCCATGACTAGTAGTTTCGCTTTTAACTGTAAATGTGCGATTATAAAAAAAGGTTTTAGTAATGTTCTTTGGCTTTGACTTTTTTAATCATCCGTATTAAATACTCAAATCTACATGTGTATATAAAATCAAAGTTTGATGACGTCATAGCTTGCGGGTCAAACGCTCTCCTGGCAAATTTCCGCGACGCACGATTGTAAAAATTGGTACAAAATTAGTCCGCATACTGATAGTCTGCACCTCGATCTCCGATTTTTTAAATTCGCCCGAGATTTTTTTAAAATTGAATGAAACTACATAATTTACAGAGTACTACTCAATTTTTCGTACGATATACATTATTACTTATGAATGGCAAGTCTTAAGAGTCAAATCTTCAGAACAAGATATATTCTCGTAAATAATATTTTAATTTAGGAAGCGTTTATGGTTGAAATAGCACTTGGCAGCCATGGCCCTTCATACATATTACTAGGCCCTTTGCTTGACAAAACCGTGGGCTCCCTTCCTGTTTTTCCTACCTGAAAAGATTTATATTTATGTTAAGTTTTAAATTTGCATCGGGCAGAGCCCTGTTTCTGTTTTATCCCCTAGTTCGGGAACCGATACAAAGGAGGGGTTCAAATGGAGGCGATCGGCCCTCTCTTAAAGGGACTCGCCATTGATAAATTTTGAATACCGAAATTTAAAAAAATACATTTGTAGACTATTTTTAATGCTAGCAGAAGAGAGGTTTAGGGCTCTTCTCGGGATAAGTTTCGATGTTGAAGTCCAAAACACGTGTTTTGTATACTGGTTCAAACAATGTTTAATGTACAGGAAAAATAAATTAAAAAAATATTATGTAAAAAATATTTTTTTTATTAAGGGAAGAAAAATAATCCTTTAAAAGTTACGATAGATCATATAGGGTACATACCTTTTTTACTATTTTTTTTCTGCCTGCGATATAATATTTAATTTATTAAGGAAAGAAAAATAGTCCTTTAAAAGTTACGATAGATCATATAGGGTACATACTTTTTTTACTAAATTTTTTTTCTGCCTACGATATAATATTTAATTTATTAAGGAAAGAAAAATAGTCCTTTAAAAGTTACGATAGATCCCATAGGGTGTATACCTTTTTTACTAAATTTTTTTTCTGCCTACGATATAATATTTAAAAAGACATTTTATCAGAAGAAATAAAACCAGCAATTAACATAAACTGGGAAGCTGGGAATAACTTTGAAAACTTAGCTTTTTTCTTGAGATTGTGAACGATGTGATTTTTGATGAAGATCATATTAAAAGTGCTACGGAACACACTTTACAATGGTTATGTGCTGCAATCTGTTAATAACAAATTGAAACAATACTAAGGTACTAACTGAACACTATTATTTGTTTGAAATGTTCATTTTTGGGAACTTCAGACCCATTTTCTGGACCATCCCTAAAAAGAGACACTAGACATTAATGGGTTAAGCAAAAAACTTTTTTCCCATTAGATTTTACCAAATAGTTTTTTTTTTTTTTTGAAATTAAATATAAAGCTGCCACGTGCAGAACAATGAGGGTCGATTTGGTACTAATTGATCTAAGGTACTAATTGAACACTATTATTTGGTTGAAATGTTTATTTGGGGGAAATTCAGACCCTTTTTCGGACCGTCCCTAAAAAGGGATGCTAGGCATTAATGGGTTAAGAAGAAGAAATTAGTAACACAAATGTTGCAAGAAATAGATAAGCACTGTAAAAATACCGTAAACGGTGGCTAGTTTTACCCTAGAGACCTTTTATGTCTCAAACTTTTTAAAAGATACAACTCTCTCTACTAACCTCCAGATAACAGTTTTTAAAATAATTTCGACAGTGTACTACGTATTTGTTCCTGCTCTGTAACGGTTGCCGTCGAAATTATTTTGAAAACTGAAGAGAGCGCTATATCTTTTTTAAAGTTTGGGCCAAAGAAGGATCATAAGACCGAAGTTGCCGGCGTTTACAATACTTTGATGTTCAGGGGTAAATGTTTATGTGTTTTATATGTTTTCATTACTTATATGATAGCCTATCATAGACGATCTGTCACACATTAAGTACGCATTCTCAAGTGAAGTTTAGATCAAGTGAAATTCTTAATTTTGTACTTCGATTTTTTGAATCACATCGGTGTATTTTCACCAAACGAAAAGCTTTCCGAAAAGGGGTGCTTCGTTGGCACTCAATTTTTTTGTACAGCATGGAAGAACAATAATTTTTCAACAATCACAACCCAAAGGAATGCAATATCATTATAGAAGAATATAATGACATTACAGTTAACGACAAGTATATATTTGAGTGTCGGCCGCCTTGTCTAGTAGTCAGCGACGGACGTCTGACCGTAATGCGGTGGTCTCATGTTTGAACCCCGGCTCGGACATGGACGTAGGAGAATGTGGGGCAAAGTGAAATAGCGGGTCAAAGTGAAATGGTAAAATATCTTCACAGTTTGCAGCGCCACCTATCTAGCAATATTTTAACTAAGTTCCTAGACATATAGTTCAATTCTGTCAAAAAAAAAAAAAAAATAGCTCCGAAGATCAACGAAAAAAATTGTACAAGCCATTTTCAAAATTTGATACCTTTGTTTTAATATTCGTGGTTTTTGAAAAAAAAAAAGAATTCTTGTTATTTTAAAAGGATAAAATTTTTGTAATTATCATTTAAACTATTAATTGAGATCTACTGATGCCCAGTGCAGTCCTTATTTAGTTTATATTAGACTTTTTTATTTTAAATGTTCAATGTAATTTGTCAAGTGCACGTGGGGCCAAGTGGATGGGGCAAAGTGAAATAGTTCATTTCAATAACTTATTCATTCATTTATTAAATCACGGATGTATTTTTTCATTTATTAATTAATTACATTTCTTTACTTAATTATTTACTCATTCATTAACTCATTGTCTTATCCATTCTCTATTTTATTCACTCATTTACATTTTCTCACACATTAATTTATTCATTTATTTACTTATTCGTTTATTTTTCATTAATTACTACTTTTTTCGTTTATTTACACATTCATTTGATGAAAATTACTGTTAATTGTCGAATAGAAAATTTTCCCTTAAAAAAATAGTTTGTTTTTCACTTTGCCCCATGATTTTTAGCACGTGAAAATTTTCCACATTTTTTTGAAAGTACAAAATAACTGCCAAAGATAAAAAATAATATTTCAACGAAAGTTGCATTACAAAATACATTATTCCTTCGTTACGTACAATAATTTTTAGAACAAAATTCCCATTTGTTCCTTTTGAAGCAGGCAAGTAAACTTAACTATTTCACTTTGCCACACATTCCCCAACTTTCTCTCTCTCCTGCCATTGTCCTTTCTGTGTGTGAAAGCGTGTTATGAATGGATGCTTACCCTATAAACGGGTCCTTATGGCATGTGTGTTGAGCAAAAACGGTCTTCCACCTTAATGGTGCTCGTAAAAACGGAAGCCATATCTATCCTACCTTAAATCGAGTAGATTTCATCTATTCGGGTTCGAATACTCGAGTGATATTTAAAACAGCAACAACAATATATTTGAGCAATATTTTCTTTCCAATTAAGGTTTAATTTGAAAATTGATTTTTTTTTTCAAATTGCAATTAAACAACTAAAAACTTAAAAAAAAGGGAAGTATTCTCACTAGAAAACAGTAGAAATGCATTAGGGTAATTAAAGAAAATGTTTATTATTTTTACTTTCAACAAATTGCTTTTCATTATTCAGCCGCTTTAAATTAAATTCCTCACGCAAAAATCCTTTAAACAGCAGAAATAAAATAAAATCTTCATTTCCATTTTAACGCATGTAAAATAAAATTCAAAGGATAAAATGCATTCATTTTGTTCCGCATTTCATTTATTTTTGAGTAATGCTGAGAAAATTGTTTTATAAATTACATCAGAGCCATACATTAATGAATATAATAATCGAAAAACAAGTTGTAAGGTATTTACATGTAAATGCATAAGGCATGAAGGAATATTTATCTAGTATTTGGAATCAAGTTCCAATTAAGTTATTTTATTCAAGAAATAGACGTTACAGAAAGAAATCACTTATAAATTGGTTTTTAAAGAAGAAAGGAATTTCATTTTATTGCGGTGGTAAAGTTATCTCTTTTATTTCATCAATCTTATTTATTTAATCTCGTAGGCAAATGAAAATTGATCAAAACCTCTAGGGACAAAAATATGAATCAAATGGTGAATAAACATAAAGAAAAAATAGATAGGAGAAATATTGTGGCAAATAGTTATTACCGTCAATGTCATTAACCCATTTATACCCAGTAGTCTAAAAACGGGACGCTTGTTAGTTACTGCATACAAAAACTTGTAATGGGTATATCCTTTTACTAAAGCTGTTTTTCACAAGTTAAATAGTCCTTTTAAACCAGTTAGAGCTACTATTAGGATATCAGAGTTTATTTATTGACAGCTATTTTCAGACAAATCAGTCAAGTAAAGATCCAGCATGGGTAGCCACAGAAAGTAAGTTTTTTTCTTGCGAGCTTATTTTTCATAAAATTAAACTATTTAAAAATGATTTGCTTGAAATTGAACACAGATGCCTTCTGTAATGTTACTTTGCAAAAGTAAAATCAAGTAAGGTCGTATTTTGCTCACATATCTGCAAAATATCCCATAAACAGGACGTTAAATAACTTAATAGGTATGGCAACGGTGAACTATTTTAAGCCTAAACTGTATGTAAACCATTCCAAGTAAGAGTTTTAAGCAGATAAAAATTTAAAAAAATTGTTAAAAAAAACTTGGGCATAAATAGGTTAAGAAGGTGGCTCCACTATTGATTTGAAATATCATTTTCGGAAGATTTTTGACTACTTGTAATTTAAAGAAAAATAGATACCTTAGGCAGGGATTCAAGTGAAACAGCACTGCGATCGCTTCGAATTGCAATCGCTACTGGAAGTGAACATTATCATCAACTTAACTTGGCATGACGTCACTACGGGTGGAGCCAATAAGAGCTCACAAGCACTCAGCGATCTCCTCTTATTCGCCAAGTAGGCTGTGACGTTTTATCTAGCTCGCTTTTCATAGGCAAACGTCACGCTGACGTCACGATGTTTTTATCAAGAAACGTTTTAATGTAATTCATTTCCAGTAGCGATTGTAATTTGCGATGGCCTGTTTCACTTGAATCCCTGCTTTAGTGCTATAATTGCAAATTATACTTTCAACGTTCATGAGGCACTAATACGCAGGGAAACTGCTTGCAGTTTTCTTGCGTATTAGTGCCTCATGAACGTTGAAAGTATAATTTGCAGTTACTTGTAATTTGTTTGTAATTTATTTACGTCCATTCTACATTTTATCTGTAATATATTTGGTGTTCAATCGTTTAGTGGCTTATCATTTCAAAGAATTTTGGAAAATGCAAACATGAATAATCATTGTATATTTTTCACTCAGTGAACTTATGGTAGGTTAAAGAAGAAACGTTGTTCCTTTAGTTCTAATCGTCTACATTTTTCGAAAAATTTAAAAATAGAGTAGACCGACTGGTAAATAAACACTTAAGCAAATTATCAATTTCAAAAATGTATAACTTCATTAAAAATTGTACCATTTGCCACAAGACAGAAAAAACATTTCAGATGATATACGTAGTATTTAAAAAAAATGAGAGAGCTCTTATGGTTCCGTATCAAGTTGTATAAGGTGTTGAAACGGAAAAAAAAAAACCCCAATGAATGAACACTCCTACCAATGGACAAATGCAGCACTTTCTAGTCATTTTCTTTTGGCATATGTGTAGAAAGGAGTTACTTCTGCAGCGATTTATCTAAAAAAATATTTAAAAATCTTGTATTTTCTTGAAAAATACGATGTGTTCATACACTGGTCGGTCTACTCAATAGTCCAGTCATATTAGACATACAAATCGCAAATCGCGATGTAGTTCTGAATTTTTAATATGTTGTTTGGGTCACTTAGGATAGTGTGAATCTAAGTTTGCACCTTTCTAAAATCTGTGCCCGCTGCGAAACAAAAACTGCGAAATTCGCGATTTTTTTTTCTGTTTTTCCTTCGTAACTCCTAAACTGTTCAACTTTCAATAATACATTACCCATTTTAACCCACTGACGGTTCTGGACGTCTTATCACGTTCATTTAACATGTAATTCTGAAACTGTCGGACCTCGAAATAGCCGAATTGGCGGTGTATTGCATGTTTCTGCCTTAGCCCTAGTTTAGAGGCGGTTACTCACTGCTTTATACCTTGAGCTCTGCCTAAAAAAATTTACGAGTTGTACCGTACCACGTGCGGTCGCTCGCTGGTATTCTAATTTCACATTAGCTACCAGTTTTTTTTTTTTTTTTTTTGGCTCTCTTTGCTTTATAACAGGATTTTTGCCTCCAACTTGACTACTTTCGTATTCCATGCTGATGAGAGCATAATAAGCTCGAAACAGCTGTCCATGGATCGAAATAGCCGAGTTGGCGGTGTATTGCATATCGACTCTATGTCAGCCAACGCAAATCATGAAATAGATTGTAAATAAACATTTAAATGCTCACATAAATAGTTTCAAAATAAAAATATAAATGCTATAATATAGCTAGATAAAATCAATCAATACATAAAAAACTCAGTAGTCCTTCTATCTTCTTTTGTATGCTTTCACAATGATTTAGTTTCTCTCTTTCCTATCCTTCCTTCTCCTTCTTCTCACAGCTCCATTAAGATTCTTGGAAATCCTATTCTCTTTCTTCCAATCGACTAAACGTTTTTACTCACGCTACATTCCTTTGTCAATCCCTTCCTGATAGAATTACCTTGCAGTGTATTGAATTTTTCTGATTTCCTAATGATCTTTCATCGGCCAGTGGTGTTACAGAGCATAAATATTTAAGGAGGATTCTTTTGGATACTTTCCGTAAAAAGTGTTCTTTTTTTATTAGTTTCAATGCAATATCGGTAGCATTTATAACAGTATCAAATACTGTTGAAATGGGCAGCAGATTTGGCTGTTTTTTTCTGAATTTACAGCACACTAGCAGTGAAACACGCTTTACAGAATTCAGCTATGGGAGAGTCTTTTCGAAAAAATCAAAACCAAAATAATTTTAGAAACAAAGATTTGTCACAGAAACTCATAGTTTTTCGGAGAAAAATGCCCAAAAGCCATGAAAACTGACACTCATGGATTTGAGACTCAAAGCCTACGAAAAATAAAACTTAAAATAATATTTTTTTAATCTAACAAAAAGAGTGATACCGTACAGTGATACAGCCGCACAGGTACATCGGTTCAGTGATACCGATAATTATCGAAAAAGGCTTTTGAGATTGTCTGAGACTTTAAATTTGACAAGGAAGTGATACAGCCGCACAGGTACATCGGTACAGTGATACCGATAATTATCGAAAAAGGCTTCTGAGATTCTGAGACTTTAAATTTGACAAGGAACTGATACAGCCGCACAGGTACATCGGTACAGTGATACCTATAATTATCGAAAAAGGCTTTTGAGATTGTCTGAGACTTTAAATTTGACAAGGAAGTAAGTTGAATGTTGTCTAAATAACTTTGTGCAATAAATGTAAAGTATAAATACAACATTCAAGAACAGGGATACTGCAGACACGTGTTCGGTATTACTGCGTATTCGGGCTTCTTTAACGTTGTATTTATACTTTACAAGTTGAATGTATTTAGAAAATGCGTCTATCATAAAAGTACTTACTTATTGCCTGCTTGAGTGTTCTGTAAAGGACCAAAGACACCAATGTTACATTTTTCTCCTTTTGTGTCTCTGATCTCCCTCTTGTAACTTCGCAGAAGGTATTTTGAATGCACTCTTCCGAGGTAAACATATCGTACGTGATCTTACAAAACTTTTCATATCTGTATACATGAAAGGCCAAAAGAAATTCTCTGTCAACCTGTTGCAAGTCTTGAAAATTTCTAATTTCACCTCACTTGTGAGTGGACGGACTCCAGAACTTTTGCTTTAAACCTGTAAGGTACACAGACTTGGCGTTTGGAATCTGATCCTGGTGATCTATGGTTACGCGGTGAGAAATGAATCAAAATATTTTCATTATTAAATGCATAATTAGGATACTTATCACTCTCATTATTTTCAAGTGCACTAATAATTTTAATTAATTTGGGATCTTCTCTTTACATTTTTATTAGCTCACTATCATCTGGAAGGATAATAGTAACTACTAACACATCTCGATAAATGGTCAACAAATGCTTTGAATTTTGTTTTCACGTAATTCATAGTATAATCAAACTCTTCTAATCCCAATTTCCACCTGAGAATTTTGTATGAAGAATTTTTGTTCGAGAGAAAACCCTCTAACAGACGGTAGTCACTACACACCTTGAAATTCTTACCAATTCAAAATGATCTGAAGATGGATAAGGCAGAATAGATTGCAAAAAGCTCTAAAACAGTTGCACTATACTTTGATTGAGACTGGTTTAACTTTTTGGAATAGAATTATAATGGTTTCACTTCACAGTTTTTACACTTTTGTTCGAGAACTGCCCCAATACCCAAAGAAGAAGCATCTGCGATGATTTGTAACTCTGCCTTTGGGTCAGGCAAGGCTAGCACAGGAGGGCTTAATATTTATTGCCTGTTTAATGTACTCGAAAGCATCTTGAGCAGCTTTGTCCCAAACAAAAGGAGTATCTCTTCTAAGTAAATTAGACAGAGGTAAAGCTCTTTTAGCAAAATTCTTAATATACCTTCGGTAGAAATTGCAACATCCGAAAAATGTCTTTAAGGTGGTAAAAATTCGTTTATAGTTACAGTTATGTCTTAGTCGAGATACAAACCCTGGGGGGTTACAATGAATCCCAAAAATTTACATGATTTCGTGAAAAACACACTTCTCTGGATTAAATTTTAATCTAATTTTCTCGAAACGATTAAGAACTTCCTCAAGTAATATTAAGGCATCCTCTTGAGTTTTTGAATATAGAAGAATGTCATCTATATAAACAAGAGCTCCGTTGTGAAGTAAGTCTCCCAATGTATTAGTAGCAATTTGCTGGAATGCTTTCGGTGCATTGTGAAACCAAAACAAATGCGATTAAACTCAAACTTATCTCCATCAGAAGTAGAAAAAGCTGTTTTGTGCCTATCTTTCTTGTCGATTGGAATTTGTAGTATAATACTGGCAGCAGAGGTTTCAGTTTAAAACTGTAAAATAAACAGTAATAAACTGTGTAAAATTAATAATTTTAGTTTATCACTGTAGAGCAGCAATTTTACAATTGATTGGTGTAAAATTAGCAATTAAAAGCATCAGTTTTTACAGTTTGTTACTAGAAAATTAACTGTTTTAGCTGCTTAACACAATCGGTTTTAAGCGAAAAACAAGAACAAGGGGCTCTTGCCGTGGCTTTGAAGCAAAAACTTTGCTTCAAATGGCGGAGGCCTTGGGTTCGACTCCCGCCCTTGCCTTGGGTAGTTTCCTCTCTTCGTGTTGTCATTTTTTTTTTGCCTTGTGTGAAAAAAAATCCATCCAGTTGTCCATCCTCTCGAGGTAATAGCACCCACTCTTTCCATGGCGTACATTCAAACCTTCTTAAAACGAACTCCAAGGGACCATTCAAATGAATTCGTATTAACCTTAATTCGCCTTGTCTGAGAAACAATAAGCACAAACAGCAGGACGGAGATCGGAAATGTAGTTTGTTTTAGCAGTTATTCGTTTTAAGCGTGGTCGAATTAACGAGGTTTGACTGGATTAATTATGGATGTGCCAACAACAAACAAAATTTCACCAGTCAAGTTCTGCTAATATACACTGCTTTCAAAGTGTGACTTAATTTCGGCTGTACATTGTGCAGTTTAAGAAGCAAGATTTTCTCAAAATATACTCCAGTTAAATTCCATTAAAATTCTAAAGGAGCATGTTATCAGAATTATACTTTTAGCTCTTATTTATATATTTCAACTCTTTGGTACACTGCAAAAAATAAACTGTTGCTTTTATAGAATAATACTGGCAGCAGAGGTTCTAGTTTAAAACTGTAAAATGCACAGTAATAAATTGCGTAAAATTAACAATTTTAGTTTATCACTGTAGCGCAGCAATTTTACAATTGATTGGTGTAAAATTAGCAGTTTTTACAGTTTGTTACTATAAAATTAGCTGCTTTCTACTGTAAAATCAACATCACTTTTTTAAAGTGTACAGACGTATTTGCCCATTCACACATTGTAACCACACATTTCAGCAAAAATAAGTAAAAAGATGTGAACTATTGTAATAAATGAATTAAAAGTATTTTATTGTGTCACTTTTATACGATTTTCAAACAGAAGTAAGTACATGATATTGTTAATGCAGCAAAGCACATTATCCCAATGCTTTTTTAGCAACCACATAACGGCAAAAGTCATAACTACTCCATATACTTACTGTGTATAATTTTGAAGAACTGTATTGCCTTTGCTTTTGCAGTTTTGATTAGAGAGTGCAGAAAAAATGTTCTCAATTATGTTCCTCATTATTTTTTACTTCCTTTTACTTAGTAAAGGAAGTATTGTGATCGCGAAAAAAAAAAATCACTCAAATTTGAGTCTAAATTTTGATTTTGCTCACCCCCGAATGAATGTTCAGTCGTTTTTTCGACCTGTCAGCACGTGCATATGTACCTACCAACATATAAGCAGCCGAGAAATTCTTTTCAACCACCCTCGAGTTAATTACGACGAGTTTTCTCGTGACGTCTGTATGTACGTATGTGCGGATGTATGTGCGTATGTGGCTCGCATAACTCAAAAACTATATACCGTAGAAACTTCTAGCTTGGTATGTAGGCTCTAAGGATGGTCTAGTTGTGCACCTCCCCTTGTGGTTGCATTTTAATGTTCCCAAGGGGGTGTTTTACCCCTTTTTTGGGGTAAATCAGTGTTAATTTCAATGCAGACTCAAGTGATATGAATTGGCGCGACCACTTGGCGATATGTCGCCAAGCTTTTGGTCGCCAAGTGTTTGACGCCAACTTGGCGACATATCGCCAAGTTGGCGACAAATTTGGCGATTTTTTTTTTTTTTGAATTTGGGTTCAACTTGGCGCTATTGGCGATATTTTGCGAAAAATTCACTGAATGATATTAAAATCAGCAATATTTAGAAAATTAACCATTGTAAAATATTTTTTGCATTGTTTCGTGGCAGATTAGGGGAGTAAATATTTGAATTGTTACCTTGCTCACTCCAAGCACTTTTTTAACACTTAAGGCAACTGCTAAGAAATTTACACGTAAAAGGAAGTAGTGTGGGGTCCATACCAGATTTTTTATTTATATAAAATCTGTCTAGCAAAGTTTCATGTTAGGCATTTTCACAACGACTCCTTGTACACTGCGATTCAAAAGTTTAGACAAAAGGCAAATATGTGAATAAAAAGAAAACTATTCAACGAAATGCTTTCAAATTTCTTCTGCAAGTACACAATATGGTCCCAAATACGTGTCTGGAGTTCTTATAACTATAACTGGAATCAAATTTTGGATATTACAGAAGATAGTTTTTTACATTGTTGCAAAAGTTTAGACAATAGTCAGATTTTATGCAAATATCCCTCGAAATGTGATTTGTGGAGGAAATGCGGGACTGTATTATTCATTTATAAAGTGCAGAGATTGCTGAATAAATAATCAAAATCTCAAAAGCTCTTTAGTTCTCGTGTAAAGAAGATGAGAAAGTTTGGAAGCCGAAATTTGAAAATGAACCTACTTTATTAATTTTTTGTCTTTTAAATCGGCTCTAGTATGGTAGTACATTGTTTTTTACTTTGTGGAGAGCAAATTCAGACATGCGTATCGATCAAAAAGTCCAAGAAAAATGATATTTCTTAAGAATGAAGGAATTGAAAAAACGGCTCAGACTGAGGATTCGCCCCTTAATCCTACAAAACTTCAACTTGGGTCAAAAACAGCACGTGACAGCATAAGTAGATGAACATCTGAATCGGAATGCATAAAAAAAAACAAAGAATTGTGCCTATGCCTTTTAGGACAGAGTGTCCCAAATAAGCCAGATTTTAATGTGAAAATCAGCATATGTATCATTGTGACTAAAAAATGAATGGAATGAGAAAATACTTTCTTTGATAAAAATTATTAAAATTGGGATGGCCTAGATGGATTATAATTCTTTTCGCGGGACTTGAGAAATATCCAATGATCATATGCTGTGCTGCTTTTACCAATAAAATCTGGCTTATTTGGGACACTCTGTCCTAAAAGGCTCAGGCACAATTCTTTGTTTTTTTAAGCATTCCGATTCAGATGTTCATCTACTTATGCTGTCACGTGCTGTTTTTGACCCAAGTTGAAGTTTTGTAGGATTAAGGGGCGAATCGTCAGTCTGAGCCGTTTTTTCAATTCCTTCATCCTTAAGAAATATCATTTTTCTTGGACTTTTTGATCGATACGCATGTCTGAATTTGCTCTCCACAAAGTAAAAAACAATGTACTACCATACTAGAGCCGATTTAAAAGACAAAAAATTAATAAAGTAGGTTCATTTTCAAATTTCGGCTTCCAAACTTTCTCATCTTCTTTACACGAGAACTAAAGAGCTTTTGAGATTTCGATTATTTATTCAGCAATCTCTGCACTTTATAAATGAATAATACAGTCCCGCATTTCCTCCACCAATCACATTTCGAGGGATATTTGCATAAAATCTGACTATTGTCTAAACTTTTGCAACAATGTAAAAAACTATCTTCTGTAATATCCAAAATTTGATTCCAGTTATAGTTATAAGAACTCCAGACACGTATTTGGGACCATATTGTGTACCCGCAGTAGAAATTTGAAAGCATTTCGTTGAATAGTTTTCTTTTTATTCACATATTCGCATTTTGTCTAAACTTTTGAATCGCAGTGTATTATCATAGCAAATAGAAATAAATTTGTTTGTTAAGACAGTAAATTTTCATTTAGATTCTTGAATTGTTATGATGTACAATTATTTTCTAACGTAAACGAAAATATTTGCGTAGAATAACATTTTCTACACACGAAATTGTAGCTAAGGCATCATAAAAAATAGTCTAATCTAGATATTCTATTTACTATAACAAGAATACATCCCTTTCAGAAGCTGGCTAAGTTCCAATATTGGTTTTATCTTGGAAACCTTCCAATCTGAAAACATTTCCTAGTTATAAGGATTCTCTACGTAAATAGTAGCATTACTTTTCAATATTTTACCGCAAGAAATATTTTGAAAGGAAACACAAAATCTTGTTTCACATTTTTCTAAAATATTATTAATTATTGCTATAGCGAATACACATTCCTTCTTCAAAAGAAATGATAAAAAATAAAAGATATAAATGCCTCTTTAAATTTCATTTTCGTCCCTCCTTGAAAGAAGTATCCGTGGTAACTTTAAATCATGTTACCATTACATGGAACATTACGTGGAAGCATTTAACCCTTCACTGCATGGTGTACCTGATCTAGCACAAACCAAATTAACCCTCATACAGGGTGTTCCAAGTCAACTGTCATGACCTCTAATTCCTCAACCGTTCGTCCTAGATGCATAATTCCAATTACAAATTTGCTCAAATTGAGGTAGAGAGTCAAAATATTGAAAGTTTGAAGCGAAAAAATAATTCAGTCAAAAAATACGAAATCTAACTTTTTATAGGGACTCCGAGTCCTCAAACTTATATTTAGGGAAAGAATCTCCATTGAAAAATAATACTAACACAAAAAAATGACATTTTTGCGATCAAAATTTGCGGAGATATTCGAATTTTAAATGCGCAGGGCCCGTAAACAAATTGACAAAAGAAAATTTTTGCCCTGTTAGAGGAATAACGAGCTTTTAGATTAGGGACGATAATGAAATTTGTTTCGTCCATGTCAGAAAACATTCGCTTCTCATTGTATTCAAAAATAAATACAGATGATACAAGACTACAAAACATAACAAGCCAAGGTAAATTATTATACAATTTTATACAAAGATATTAAACACACGAAATATCTAGAATCTAAGAAATAATATACATTGCGATTACATTGTCCGTAAAGCAACACCATTTCTACATACTGTTCCGTAGTGTACATTAGGGTGGGGCGAAAAAAAAATTTTTTTTCAGATCAACTTCTAATAGCTGCCAAAAGTTGTCTTTGGTGATAGTTAGCTTTTGTGCAAATTTTGAGAAAAATCGGTTCATATCTTCAAGGGGCGCTGCGATCGCAAAGTTTTACCATAGCTTTTATAGGGATTTTATGGTTAAAATATGAAAAACAATGCCGTTAGCTTATCTCATTGCATTTTTTTACTCATAAGATATATTCATGCATTCAAAGCATAAGAAATCACTCACAAAAATGATTTTACAAGATATATTTATATTTCAAGCATCTTAAAAAGAGACAAAACAGTGAAAAATAGTGATTTTTAGGACAATATTAAGTAAAAATTTATTTTTTTTTTTACAAAATGGGACATACAAATTATAAAACGCAAACACATGACAACATTTAACAGCATTACTTAAAAATAAATGAAATATAATTTTGAAAATATGTACAAATGTACAAAACGTACATGATACGAAAATTTTATGTGTCACAGTTTGAGCTTTCACAAAAAATCTTTTTTATTTTCAAAGAAAGGTAGTTCCTTTCGAGCCTTTAAACGTGCACGAACGAAACCATCCCTCGTTTCTATTCCACTTGTGGTCATGGTCAGTGATGCATCCGTCACCAACTTTACGCTAGATTTCACGGATTGAGTATCAATAGTAAATGTTCACATATATCGAAGAAAATGGGTTATATCTCCGGTTTTCAAGTCATGTAGATCGTCTTCAGATGATATCATTGTTATGGGAGGTTCTGTTATTAGCAAAGGTGGTTAAATATAACGTCTTGAAACATTTTTAATAGGCCATTGCAGCGGTTAATTTGTCAGCTTCATGGCATGCTTCATGGTCAGCTTCATGAATTGCTTCTTCTCCACTTAGTAGAATACTCAGATGGATGAACAACTGGTCCCCTGGGTTCAGCAGTTCTATTGGCAAAATGTTGACAGGCTGCAAATCCCTAACTATAGTGAAATATGAGGCAGTTAAGCACAGTATGCAAAACATGCCAACTATCGACAGAGCTGACCTAAGATCAGACCAGAAATATTTACTGGAAATATTTGAAGCCTTTATTAGTGACCAACCGCTCCATACATCTTTCTGAAACAGTACCTAGTTCCTGGAGTCATTCTAGATGGCTCATGACAGTCAATCAAATTTACGCTTAAACATCGGCACAGAATATCCGACAGCAAACTTAAAAAGAATAGTTTCAGTCATTGTTAAATGTGCACCTTGCTGGTTTCTCATTAAGTGCAACTCATCATGCAAGGATGGTGCACGAAACTTGTGGCAAGTTATTCTACCAGTCGCATTATTTACCAGACGCCCTGTTACTTGTCATCGAGCCAGTTATTCAGAGAATAGCTTTTTTTTTTTTGTATATACTAAAAAAATTTTGCTGGTAATGTTAAATGATGATCAAAGGCATGTACGGCAATTAGTTGCTCGTCAAATTTCAAGAGTAAGAAACACCAATTCTCTGATTCTCTGTATAGTAATGACATCCACACTTTTATCATTTTTGAGATTAACTTTTCTTCCGACTATGCAGACTTGATAAATTGGCAGTTTGAAAACGTGCTTATAACAGAGCCTCCTATAATAACGATGTCATCTGAAGACAAGTTACACGGTGAAAACCGAAGATGTTTCCCATTTTCTTTGAAACATGTGGACATTTATTTGTCATATTCAGTCCGTGGAACACAGCGTCAAGTTGGTAATGGATGCATCACTGACTATAAGTGGAATATAAACGAGGGATGGTTTCGTTCGTGCACGGTTAAAGGCCCTTTTTTTGAAAATAAAAAACATTTTTTGTGAAAGCTGAAACTGAAGCACATAATATTTTCGTATCATGTACGTTTTGTACATTTGTACAAATTTTTAAAAACATTTCATTTATTTTTAAGTAATGCTGTTTAATGTTGTCATATGTTTGCAGTTTCATAATTCTTATGTCACATTTTGTAAAAAAAAATTCAGTTTTTACTTAATATTGTCCTAAAAATCACTATTTTTCACTTTTTTGTCTCTTTTTAAGATGCTTGAAATATAAATATATCATGTAAAATCATTTTTGTGAGTTATTTCTTATGCTTTGAATGCATGAATATATCTTATGAGTAAAAAAAATGCAATGAGATAAGCTAACGGCATTGTTTTTCATATTTTAACCATAAAATCCCTATAAAAGCTATGGTAAAACTTTGCGATTGCAGCGCCCCTGAAGATATTAACCGATTTTTCTCAAAATTTGCACAAAAGCTAACTATCACCAAAGACAACTTTTGGCAGCTATTAGAAGTTGATCAGAAAAAATTTTTATTTTTCGCCCCACCCTAGTGTACATCGTAACTTCAAGACTTAACGAAATGCATCTAGTTAAGCCGATTTTATTCTGCAGTGAAAGGATTACGTTATTTCAAGCAATCACTGTACAGTCGGTAAATTTATATTCGCGAATTCAGCAAGACATTTTCATTCTTTCTTATTTAATTTTTTTCGTATTTTAATTCCCATGTTAAATAACTTTTACAGTTAAATACATTTTTGGAAAATAAAGAATATTTTGTTTTTTAAGAACTCTGAATATTGCGAATTTCGCGTGTATAACCCCCAAAATCACTTAAAATAATGCTAGTGTAAAGTGGTATAAGTCATAAAGTTACATGTTTCATTTCTCCATGGATTTTGATCGCACAAATGTCATTTTTTTGTGTTAGTATTATTTTTCAATGGAGATTCTTTCCCTAAATATAAGTTTGGGGGCCCGGAGCCCCTATAAAAAGTTAATTTTTTTATTTCTTAACCAATTATTTTTTTCGCTTCAAACTTTCCATATCTTAACTCTCCTCATTTCGAGCAATTTTGCAAATGGAAGTATACATCTAGGACGAACGGTTGAGGAAATAAAGGTCATGACGGTTAACTTGGAACACCCTGTATATTCGTATGATTTTTAAATGCAGTGAAACTGAGCTTTATACCCCTTCTGGAACATTGATAAAACAGTTTAGTGTGATTTTTATGCACTAGTTAGTTGCACTAGTCTAGGTATTTCAGTTCTTGCTTTTGAAAAATAGAATGTCTGCATTACAGTAAGAAGTGTGCTTAATCATTATTTCCTTTGTTCTAAAAATGTTTAGATATAAATGCTGTACTAAGTGGTAAAAGTTGTTGGTTCCACTTATGGCACAAAACACATTGTAGATTATTACACTTATCGGCATAAGCTTATACTATAAGTGCTTTGTGCCATACGTGGAACAAACAGTTAAAATATCATTTTTGGCAAATTTTTAAGATTTTTTTTCTTTATTTTTCCTGAACTCAGGGCTATTTAAAAGGCAACCTATGATTTCTTTCATGAAAATATAAAAAATCGTGCAGTGAAGGGTTAATCTACATGTGAGGCAAAGTGAAATAGTTAAGATACCTTACCAGCTTCAAAATGAACAAACCGTAAAATATTTCTGAAATTCATTATACATAAAGCAGAAATAATGTGTTTTTTAATATAACTTGGGTTGGAGTATTATTTTAACTTTTAGTGGTTATTTTGTACCTTCAAAAAAAGGTGGAAAATTTTCAGCTTAAAAATCCATGGTTAAAAGTGAAAAATAAAAGGTTTTTTGAATGAAACATTTTCTAATTGTAATTATTATATATTTATTTTATTCATTTCTGACCTTTTTGTTTTGGACTTCGCGATATTTTTACGAGGCATTAGATCACTTTCAGACTTTCTTTTGTCTTTGTTTTACTTTTACGCTAAAGTAAGCTAAAAATAACAGAATAATCAGAAGAATGTTTTAAATGCTTCACGCCCACGGTGTTGCGAACCAATTGAAGTACACTTATGGACGGAAAGGCATCCGATAAAAGCATGTCGGATGTCTTTGTATTCATAAACTCACACTTTTTGCATTGAAAAAGGCGTTTTTATTACGCCAAAACACGTGTTCGTAAGTATTTCTGCGCATTAGTGTTTTTAACGTTGTATATTTGCTTTGATCTTAAGTGATTTTATGACAAATGGTGGGATTTCGAGGCTCTGATCAAGAAATGTTTTGAAATTGAAGACCAAAATATTTGTAATCAACAGGTGTCAACCAAAGTTCTTGGCAAAAAAAGGAGAAAGTAAAAAAATCAACCTTAGAACATTTCTGGATCCGCCATTAGCACACTACTAAGTTAAGTTTGCCTCAGCTAAACTGCCGTGCTCAGAACAAAAGTCGAATCTGCACTTTTTATAAAAACTGAGTGATTGTAACCAGGTGGCTCTTTGTGACGTATTTTACCCAAATAAAATTTTATATGGTCATTTCAGGACAGGAATTTTTTTTTTAAAAAAATCGTGAAAAACTATCATCTGAAACAAATACATGGAGGCGCAAAACTTTGAAGAGTTATATTTCAGTTTGAACTCGACTGCAGGTATCACTTTTGCGCTTAGCACGGCAGTATAGTTTACTTTTAGGATAAGGCATTTGAAGGGCCAGGGGGAAAAAAGATGAAAGTAATCAAAGAGCGATTTTGAGAAAAAAGAAGAACAAAGTTTGATTTCTCGTACCTCCTTATGTAGTTTTTTGAGTTTTCTGGCACATTTCGGTCGCTTCTCATCTTTCCCCCCTCTTGTTGTTCTACCAGATGATACTAGTCCTTCATAGCCCTTAGATAGTGTTAATGTCTCAAAATTGACGACAAAGTGACTTTCATCTTTTTTCCCCCTGGCCCTTCATTTGCAATTCCTAAAAACTACGAAGTACAACGGCACGTTTTCAGCTGCATGCTATTGAGTGATGCCTATGACTGGTAGAGTTAAATAAACCTGTTGACGTTGTGTCTGTACAATAACAAAAAAAGTTGTGACTGGTAGAGTTAAATAAACCTGTTGACGTTGTGTCTGTACAATAACAAAAGAAGTTATCTCTCTTGTTTGCACCAAAAGAAATGAAAATGAAAAGACTAATATATAAAAAGGACAATATAAATTTGTTCTTATGCGATGTTTTTTTTTCCAATATTTACCTTCATCAAGCTTTAAAATCCTCCTGATGTGATGGGATTTATAATTCTGATTTTATAGATTTGCTTCTGTTTAACCCTTTAACAGTTTTATATTTTCACCAGAATTCAGTCTAAAAACTGTTCCCTTTTTTCATTCCTCCTGTTTTTTATTCATTTTACATTTACTAGCCAAGCAGAATAGAAAACACGATAGGATGCAAACATCTTTTACTGGACACCAATCTCTACTTACACGAATAATTTCCTACTCAAAATAAAAGAAATTCGAGCGAAATTTTACTTTAAAAAAAATGCAATAGTTAGTTTAAATCACTGGTACCTTGGGTGGTGCTAAGAGTTAATAGGTATATTGTGATTTTAATTTTTGTAAAAATGCCTCATATAATTCGCATTCAGCCCGCTAAAACATAAATGCTACAACAGTCAAAACGCAGAGCGCCAGTCGCTTTATACGTTCTTGGTAAAGGTGGAGGGTTCAGGGTAGTGATGCGACGAATATTCGGCCTATTCGGCCCGTCCGTCGAATATTCGGCTACGGCCGAATACCTATTTTACTATTCGTCCTTGGCCGAATACCTGTGCAAAAAATGTATTTAATTTTCCCACTTTTAAAGCTTTCGTTTAACGTTTTAGTTTCGTTTAACGTTTCGATTAAAGTTTAAGAAACGTTTAAAGTTTCAATTATTTTCAACATGTTTAATGGGCATTTTAAATGAAATATTGTTATATTATGACACATTATCATTTTTAAGGGTATTCACTAATTTTATTGTCAACTTAAACTGCATATACTACAAACCTTGACCATCTTAACACATGAAATAAATCTATACAAAATCATATTATAAAGCAGAAAAACAAAATTTTTTCTTGCATATTACAAGCGTTGGTATACTTAATTTATTTTAGGAAACTAATTCTGATACATAAAAGATTTAAGTTGATTAAATATAAGCATAAATCATACATGAAACAATGGTCAATTCTTTCTTTATCAAAATGAAATGTGCATAAAAATGGGATAGTATGATAGAAATATTCTTCTTTCCCGATCTTTTATTTTTAAAAAATTGAATATGAAAATTTAAAATATAAAAATAGCAATGTTTTTTTTTCCCTACATAACATTTCAAAAATATTCTTTGTAATCTTTTGAATTGTGAAAATCATAGAGCTAAGTTTTTTTCTGTACAAACAGAGATTATGAAACAAAAAACATTTTTAGGAGATAGGTCTCTTTCTTTTTATTTTTTTCTGAAATTTTACCAGATTTGAAAAATACGTGTTTATTACATTTGGTATATATAGTGAATATCTAGTCCTGAAAGGTACTTTCTGGCCTGTTAGGAGAGGTTAGGAAATCTAATTCTCACTACTTAAAAGACCATATTGTTTTTTCAAATTCGTGTTCTAAGAAAGATATGAGTCAATTTTTCTCTTAGTGCATACAGAGATAAAAGCCTGAATTTATCTAAATATAATTATATTACTCCCTTTTACGTAGTAAAGGAAGTATTGTGATTAGGGATGCACCGATTAATCGGCAGTACCGATTAATCGGCCATAATCGGCCACTTTGCCGATTATTAATAATCGGCAAAATCGGGCCGATTAATCGGCTGAAAAATATTTTTCAGATTTTATTCTTTAAAGTATACTTTCACTGGGAAACTATGATGAATAATTTTATTAACAGTAATAATAATCCTCACAGTTGATATAAAGATTTTTTTACATGAATTCTCCTACTTTGAATAAATATACATAGCCATGCAACATTTTTCATATGGCGATAGTTTTCTCCTTAGCACAGTGCTTTCAGAAAACCTCTAATTTTCAAAGAATAAAAGTATTGAATTAAATTGCTACTGATTACTAAAATATTTGAATTAAAAGTACTCCTAAATTGAAGTGTTCACCACACACTCTCCCACCCCTCCTTTTTTTATAAATTTTTATTTCCAATTAACATAACTAACAATGTGTTAATAATATTATTAACACTAATATGAAAATTGGTTCTAAGAAATTTGATAAAATATTGAAATTATTTTGTGAAAACTAGGAAAATGGAAAAAAATCTTCTCCCAGAAATAAATTACTTATTATTTCTAAACTTGAAATTGTATAAGAGATAAAAGCAGTGATGGTAAAAATTGGTAGTAGAAAAACAATTATCCTTATCATTAATCGGCTCAACCGATTAATCGGCCGATTATCAACAGCCGATTAATCGGTAATCGGTAATCGGCCAATTTGCTTATCGGTGCATCCCTAATTGTGATCACACAAAAAAAAAATCACTCAAATTTGAGTCTAAATTTTGATTTTGTTCACCCCCAAAAGAATGTACAGTAGTTTTTTCGATCTGTCAGCACGTGCATATGTACCTACCAACATATAAGCAGCCGAAAAATCATTTTCAACCACCCCCGAGTTAATTACGACGCGTTTTCTCGTGACGTCTGTATATACGTATGTGTGTGCGGACAGATGTGCGGATGTATGCGCGTATGTGTGTCGCATAACTCAACAAGAAGTTCTGTCAAGAACTAAACGAGCCTACTTTCCCGTACATCGACATCGACATTCTAGCATCTGATCATTATTCTCTTGATCATCTGAGACTAAACATTATGTCAAACATACCTTTTTAGCACTTAAAGCTGATTTCTAAAAGCAAAATATACCCCTCTCATCAGATGAAATAGAGACATAAAAAGTAAATAAATGAATAAATGAAGTTTTGTCGCACCTTTTAAAGAATGTAACTGTTACAGTTCTTCCGTAGAAAAATTCCTCAATCGTTTTCAAAAAAAATTAAAAGTACAAAGTACATCAAAACACATTTTATCAAAGAAAGGAAAAAAAACTCGTCCGTCGATAAAATGTATCGATTTTCACTTTTAAACCGTTGCCAGTTGTTAAATATAAATAAAGAATAAAATGCCCTCGTGAATGAAACACTTTTGTTACAAAAAAAAATCGTCTGCCAAAAAAAAAAAATTGGTAATAAATAAAATAACACAAATGAATAAATAAACAAAAAGTCGTCTGCACAGTCAGTCATTTTTTTCTGAGCCTGCATTTCCGCCATGTTTGTGGAGTCGGAGTCGGAATCAGAGTCCTCACAGAAGATTACTCAGAAAAGTACTTTACAAACATTATTTATCAAAACCATTTTTTTACAAAGTTAGTTTGAAGGAAATCTCACTTTAAGTTCCAGGATCAACATTCAACTTAAATTCCCCGTAAACGCTAATGTTAAATTTTTTTCTGAACGGTTCAATATTGAACGAAAAATGGTTCAAACCAAAAAGCGAAATAAGGGAATGAACCTCTCCGAGATCTTTTAAACAAAAAAAAGTTTATTCCATTCGGATGGTTCACTCAGAAGTTATTAGGTGGGGAAAGGTTGCTTGAACGGTTCAATGTTGAACGAAAAAATGTTCAAATTGAAAATTTAAATACTGTAATGAAGTATCCTTGCTGAGATCCTTCGAACAAAAAAAAAGTTTATTTAAATCGGACTGTTCACCCAAAAATTATTAGGGGTGACAGCTTGCTTGAGCGGTTCAATGTTGAACGAAAAATTGTTCAAATCGGAAATGTAAATACGGGAATGAAGTATCCTTGATAAGATCTTTCGAACAAAAAAAAGTTTGTTGAAATCGGACTGTTCACTCAAAAGTTAGCATCGCGGGACAGGTTGTTTGAACGGTTCAAAGTTGAACCAAAAATTGTTCAAATCGAAAAATCAAATATGGGAATGAGTTGTACTCGCCGAAATCTTTCCAACAAAAAAAAGTTCGTTCAAATCGGAATGTTCATTCAAAAGTTATTAGGGGGGGGGGGAGGTTGCTTGAACGGTTCAATGTTGAACCAAAATTGTTCAAATCGAAAAATCAAATATGGGAATGAGTTGTAATCGCCGAGATCTATCCAACAAAAAAAAGTTTGTTCAAATCGGAATGTTCATTCAAAAGTTATTAGGGGGAAAGGTTGCTTGAACGGTTCAATGTTGAACGAAAAATTGTTCAAATCGAAAATGTAGATACAGGAATGAAGTATCCTTGAAAAGATCTTTCGAACAAAAAAAAGTTTGTTCAAATCGGACTGTTAACTAAAAAGTTAGTATCGCGGGACAGGTTGTTTGAACGGCTCAAAGTTGAACCAAAAATTGTTCAAATCGAAAAATCAAATATGGGAATGAGCTGTACTCGCCGAGATCTTTCCAACAAAAAAAAGTTTGTCCAAATCGGAATATTCATTCAAAAGTTATTAGGGGGGGACAGACAGACAGACCGACCGACAGACCGACAGACCGACACACAAATTCCCCATCTCAATACCCTACTTTCAAATTTTTAATTTTTCGATATTCATTTTACCTTTTTATTTTTTTAACTTGGCGATATTTTTTGGACTTGGCGATATTTTTTTTAACTTGGCGATATTTTTTGGACTTGGCGATATTTTTTAGATGCATTAAGCCAATTTTAATACTTTTTTCGTCTTTCTTTTATTTTTAACGGGAAAGTAGGCTAAAAACTATATGCTGTAGAAGCTTCTACCTTGTTATGTAGGCTCTGAGGATGGTCTAGTTGTGCACCTCTCTTTGTGGTTGCATTCGAATGTTCCCAAGGGGTGTTTTACCCCTTTTTGGGGGTAAATCAGTGTTAATTTCAATGCAGACTCAAGTGATATGAATAGGCGCGACCACTTGGCTATATGTCGCCAAGCTTTTGGTCGCCAAGCTTTTGGTCGCCAAGCTTTTGGTCGCCAAGTGTTTGACGCCAACTAGGCGACATATCGCCAAGTTGGCGACAAAGTTGGTGAAAAAATTATTTTTGAATTATTTTTTGCGAAAAATTCACTGAATGATATTAAAATCAGCAATATTTAGAAAATTAACCATTGTAAAACATTTTTTGCATTGTTTCGTGGGAGATTAGGGAAGTAAATATTTGAATTGTTATCTTGTTCACTCCAAGCACTTTTTTTAACGCTTAAGGCAACTACTAAGAAATTACACGTAAAAGGAAGTAGTGTGGGGTCCATAACAGATTTTTTTTTGTATTGAAATACCTTCAGATATTAACATTTCTCATATAGAAATATAATTTGTTGCAGTTAATTTTGGTAAATGTAAACACTAAATACAATACAAAATTATGTGATACAATTCTATGCTGAATCATTTTAGTTTACTCATTTTTCCCCCGTATTTTTTTGGAAAAGCTTTATGAAATACTTATTTAGATGCTTAAATATAGAGCTCTGATCTTTAAGAACACAATTGGTAAGGAACTACATTCTTCTTTGGTCTTCTTTTTGGTAATTTTCAGGCCGAATATAGCCCAATATGTTTTAAGTTTGAACTAATGCTACCATTTTCAAAAAAATGACTCGAAATTATTTTTAAAAATCTTTAATAATGTATATTGAACTCATAATCATACAAAAGTATGCTTTAAATGCAACCTGTGCTTTGTTTATTAACAAAAACAAGTTAACTATTCGCGGCCGAATAGCCGAATATTCGGCCTTCAGTTTGGCCGAATATTCGGTATTCGGCATTTGGCCAAATCACTATTCGTTGCATCTCTAGTTCAGGGCCGACGAGAGGTTATGCAAATCTGATTGCAAACTTTGAACCCGGCTGGATACAGGAGTAGTGTAAGTTTTTTTAGATTTGTGGGGGTAGGGGAGGAGCCACTAACCCAATTGACAAAGAGGCCCGCCTTGGCTCTCGGCCGCCCTGAGAGGGTTGGTTGAAGCTGGAGACAGCCCGATAAAATAACGAATACACTACTGGACACTGGTGGATTTACCATGTAGAAAATGGTCGCATTTGTGAGGGGCCCCAACGACACAAGGGCCCCAGAGGAGAATCCAAAAAGGCTCAGGAAAAGTGTTTTCCGTAATTCTGCTCACATTTAAGGAGACACAAAAATGCATTGCGACGATACTCCAAATCTGTAAAACCTGCTACTAAATTCTGAGTGTAAATTCTCAAGTGTACAGGAAATAAAAATAATTCTTTCTTTCTGACTGAATTATAACTAATGTCACAAACAAAAACGAGATTTTCTGAGAGTGTAGTAGTTTATTTTTGTAGTGCCTAACTATGGAATACTTGGTATTTCAAATTAAAACTGTATTTAAAAACTGACTCTACTGAGGATTAAAACTAAACCGTGTACACTTTTGTTCATCATTAGTATGCCTTTCATTTTAATCATTTTCATTGTTTTACTCTTTGAAAAAACTCCCATTGTCCGCTGTCCATGAAACATAAAGAGGTCTAGTACAAATGATTTACGCCTGCTTGAAATGACAAGGAGTTTGGTTGAAAACTGACGACAGAAATGATTTCATAAAATAACAGAAGGTGCTTTATCAGATAACAAAAGAGATAATTAGCATTTTATTTCATCTTACAGCAAAGCGATGTTCTTAATGAAATGCTTAAACATGTCAAGCGCTACTCATCAACAATCCAAGAGGAAATGTTGTGAAAAGCAATACACAGAATGTTATAAAAAGAGAGAAACTGATATCTGGCTTATTGCGGAATGGTTATATCTTGTTTGAGAGCTTAAGATAAATTATTTTAATAAAATTATTAAATTATTTTAAACATGTAATGTAAAAAACATGTGTAATGTTACCATTGTTAATGGGTGTATCGTTTCACAACTTCTAGAGTAAGCTGTTTCGATTTTAAGAAAACTCTAACTGTTGGAGGAAGTTTATGTAAAAATACACCGAACGGGGGGGGGGGGGTAAAATTACTTTGGTATTATTCAAAGCGCATGCGTCAAGACAAACTTCGATGCAGAACTCTTAAAGTTTAATGAACTTAACCGAGATGTGCCTTAACCTGTTGAACCGTAAAACGTGCTTGCTTTAAGAGCTATCTGTACGCAGTAAGTTCGCTGCTCGGGGTTCGATCGTATCGTGTGTAATTAATATAACTTACAAATTTGTGTTCAGTTGATTGGTAGTGGGAAAGCACGAATTAATGAAAGACAATCATTAAATAAAAGATGAATTGAAAGTAATCTTCCATCCTAGGTTGAATGCTCTTTTTTCTTTTTTTTTTTTTTTTTTTTGATAGAGAGTTCTGGTGTAACCTTAAGCAGAAATTGGTGAAACGATGTGTCACCGAATCTATAAGTACAGTGGCAGCACTGTTGCCGCCATATTTATGAAGTAAGGTTACGCATTTTTTTTTGAGTTTGTGCCATTTCTTTGACTGTATGTGTTCCTTTTCATTAGTTTATAAACTTTTAAATGTTTATTGACTAATGGAACATGCGTTATCTGTAAAACATAAATTTCTTAACATTTTAAAAATAAATATTTACGTAAAATGTACATTTTTAGCTTTCAGTTCGTATTTTTAAAAGTAAATACTATAGACACGAATGACAAATCTGAATATTTCTTTCTCATAAATATACTTTTGATCTTTTAAAGAACTACTCATGCACAAACTGCAGACGGGGCAAACAAGTTTTAATTTCACGCTTCTTTAGATTTTCTAAGATATTTTTAGCCCGTTACAAAATGTTCCCGGGAGCTAATGCAAATATTTACCTAAATTCAAAGCATCATTTTATTTATAAAAGCAAGATTTTTTGAAAACATAGTTAATATTACATAGTTAATAAATAAATACATGGAGAGTACGTACACATTTCATCAAAAATTGCAATATAGGCATACAGTTTTAAAAAAGAAATGATGGGAATAAAAGTTTCTGGTAAACAGCTTGCTATTAAAAATAAGAAAAATGCTTGCTCCTTTATTTATTTTGTTTTTTAGGCTGTCGAATGCAAATAAAGTTTTGATTGATGTACATGTTTTTTCTCTTTATGTAAGGTTTACCGCGGTTTTCTTTTGATTCACAAACGTTGTAAAGTGCAAGATATCTAGCCCAGTAAAAGATTCCTTCCACAATAAAAAGGATAAATGCATTGTGAACGTTTCTTAACGGCCTAACAAAATCATAAAGTAAAAGTTTTAATTTATTTAATTTTATTTATTTATTTATTTATTTTATTTATTTTTTTTATTTTGCTCCCCCCCCCCCCCGAATGAATGTTCAGCCGTTTTTTCGACCTGTCAGCACGTGCACCTACCAACATATAAACAGCCAAAAAATCCTTTTCATTCACCCCCGAGTTAATTACGACGAGTTTTCTCGTGACGTCTGTATGTACGTATGCATGTGCGTATGTATATTGTATATGCATATGTATGTGTGTCGTATAGCTCAAAAACTGTATGCCGTAGAAGCTTCTAGTTTGGTATGTAGGCTCTGAGGATGGTCTAGACCTTCCCTTGTGGTTGCATTCGAATGTTCCCAAGGGGGTGTTTTACCCCTTTTTTGGGGCAAATCAGTGTAAGTTTTATTTTTTTTATGCAAAAAAAAAGGGTAAAAAAACTGTACAAGCCTGCTTCCTCAGTCAAGAAAACATCTCGCTAAGAGGTTAATGATTGTCTCAAAGTTCCCGCACAATGTGGTATACATTGTTAAAAAAAAATTCTGAAATTTTACGGTAAAAGTTTTTGGAATCCATGTTGCCAGTAACTTTTATGGCAAAATATTTTTGTTAATGTAAAATTTTGAGGTAGAGAAAACGAGAGTTAAAAAGCGCAAGATGCGAACAAAGGATCGAACCCAGGACCCAATTTTTACACACCGTTTTGCTATTCACGACACCAGATGAGACACATCAAGTGTGCGGAAATAGGGTGTCATGTGCATCACACAGTTAATTACGTGGTAAACAATTGGCCTTGCAATCGCAATTTTTTTATCGGTACAATTTACTGTAAAAAATCTGTTCTGTAAACACTACATTTTACAGTAACATTTACCGCAAAAGTTTCCTGAATTTTTAACAGCATACACTCTGAAACAAATGGGACAAATGCTAAAACCTGCTCAATTTATAGTGAGGCTCTAACTTGATCTAGTGAGGCTGGATCTTGAACGAGCTCCTTTAGATTTGATTTGAAAGAAGGAAAATTCACACATTAGAACACCGCCAATAACCGTTATCACAACGCGAACCGACTTTTTCCACCCCAATTTTAGCAAACTTTTTTTTTTTTTTCAATCTCGACGGATTGACAGCAATTTTTTCAGAGACAGACTATAATACCAAGAAAAAATTTCACAAAAGAACTTCTTTATGAAAGTCTCAAGTGGCTTAAAAACTACTTTCAATATTTGTGAATAACTTCTGTATTTCTAGTCACCAAATTTATATATTGTTCCAAGCGACCCATGCTCGTAATGTTTATCGAAAGCAAAATCGTAATGAAACGTTACTAAATATGTTTGTAAAATAATCTAGTACTGAAAAACAACATAAAAAACACAAAATGCATATAACAGTAGTAAAAAACAGTAACTCAAATAAGTTGACATTAACCCTTTATACCCCGACGGGACTTGGAAGTCCCGCTTATATTAATTTAGTGTTATGAATCCTATATGGCTATAGTAGAATGCAACTTAACTTGGCAGTGACGTCACTACGGGCGGAGCCAATAAGAGCTCACAAGCAGTCAGCGATCTCCTGTTATTCGCCATGTAGGCTGTGACGCTTTATCTAGCTCGTTTTTCATAGGCTAACGTCACGCAAACGTCACGCTGACGTCAGGATGCTTTTGTCAAGAAACGTTGCATTTTAGTATAGAAGCATGCTGAAGCTTTTGAGTACCACTCCTTGTACTTCGCTGAGAGGCCAACAGATGGTAACTGCGATCGGAAACAGTTTTCTTGGTGGCCCTAAGGTGTAAGGGTCCTTAGACCCCTAAAAATTTCAAAAAAAAAAAAGAAAAATTCTCAATGAAATGTTTTTTGATGTATTTGCAACTCCAAAAGCCAAAAAAAAAAAAAAAAATATGTAGAAAGTCATTGTTAAGTTAATCTATATATATAAAAGACTACTTTTGTATGTATGCGTATGTCCGGAGTAAACTTCAAAACTACTGAACCGATTTTAACCATTTTTTCACCGTAGATAGCTGCAGTAACAGGGAGCAGGATAAGCTATAATTTATTTCTGAAAAGCTTAGTTTAAAAAAGTTATTATGGAAAATAGTAAATTTCATATAGTTTCCCAATTAAATGATTAAATTTTCAGTCCATTGTTGCAAAATTTGGTTGCCTCGCAACAAGAATATTAATCAACATGATGAAAATTTTAAAACCAAGGCTTCTCTGGAGTAAGTATGAAATTTTCTGCTTTTTTAGGATTTTTATATTCATTTATACCAATAATCGCTAACGGATTAAATAAAAAGAGAATTGATTTTGGCAATAGTTAGAGAATATAAAGTGTTTATAGTCAAAAAAATTTCTAAATTAGGTACATAAGATGTTTTCACCTCACCAATGTAGTCACGAGGATAGAAACTAATAATGGGACTTATTTAACGTGCAATATTTGGAAATGGTTAATTCCGGTGCGATTGATACTGTAAATTTATATGTATTTTAATATACCAAGCCTATAACATTTCCTATTTACCTAAACATTATTTGTAGTTTACATTTGTATTTAGGGTGTGCAATAAATTTTTTTTAGTTTATCCATAACATAGCCATCGTTTACAGAAGTAGCCATTATGTTTTATAGATAAGCACTTTAATGTTGAAAAATTTATGAATGAGTTTCACTAAATCACCCTACACCCAGAAGAAACCGGAGCAGGGCCGGGTACCCGGCTAGTTTGGGACATAAAAGATTAAACAGATGAAATCAATGAACCATATACACGCTTTTCCTAAGAAAATTGCACCTTGAAATGCTTCCTGAAACACACAGTTATTTACTAATGCTTGTGCAACAATTTAAATTTCTTATTGTCCTCCTTTTGCCGTGACTTGACGTTTATTAAAGCTATCATATTTGTGATTGGTAGATAGCAATATGTTAACTTACTTGTTGCAGTAGATGTAATAAGCATGAATGACGACCCTTCAAATCATATTTCATTTAGTTACTTCTTATATTTATATATTTAACGAACTTATTTAGAGTGTTTTTCATTTCAGTTTTATTTGCTTTAGGTTAATTTTTCTTTTTCAATTTTAAAATTTTTAACATATCATGTTTTATTTTACAATAGTAAATTTGCACGCATTTATTCCCTGCATGACTTTCTTTTTACATAAAATATTCTTTCATGCATCGTGGTTTAGCTTTTGAGATATCTGTACCTCAGAACCAGACTAACGTAAGTCCACTTTCGTCATTTTTCAGTAGAGGGGAAAAACGATGTATTCGACAATCATTTTTCCCGTCCAACCGAAAAATGACGAAAGTGGACTTACGTTAGTCTGGTTCTGAGGTACAGATATTATGATTTAAAAGTTCTTTTTGCAGAACATACAATATGAAGGAATATTCGATAAGGAAGGCTGAAATTGATGCAAAATTATAATTTTTAGAAACACGAAGTAATCTAAAATAGAGTACAGACATTTGAAAAGAACAAAACGCACGCTTCCAAAAAATAAAAACAATATTACATAATCTGGCTGCAAGCCTTGATTTGTCAAATCTTAATTTGCTAGAAACTAGCTCCATTTGTTTCAACAGGCTAACATTTGAAGAGCCAGGGGGAAAAAAGATGAAAGTCACTTTGTCGTCAATTTTGAGATATTAACACTATCTACGGGCTATGAAGGACTAGTATCATCTGGTAGAACAACAAGAGGGGGAAAGACGAGAAGCGACCGAAATGTGCATGAAAACTCGAAAAACTACATAAGGAGGTACGAGAAATCAAACTTTGTTCTTCGTTTTTCTCGAAATCGCTCTTTGACTACTTTCATCTTTTTTCCCCCTGGCCCTTCATTTGTTTTCTTCAATTTCATTTTTTCTTCCTTATTTGAGCAACAACAAATTCCTATTTATTTTTATTTTTGACCTCAGATGTCTTGTAGTCCCTTTTTCAGATTACACATGAATTCCACCTCCTGGGACGTCCGCCGGCCCCTGCTCCTGTGGGTGGTGGCGCCCATGTCCTGCTCACACACGCGACCTCCTACACACACGCACAAACACACACACACACACCTATCGCAATTCGTCAATGCGAAAAATAAATTTGAATTCAGGATGTGAAAGTTTAAGTTAACTTCTACTCTTTTTTTAACCCTCATGGGTCCCTCCCATTTCAGTTACACTCAAGACCCTTGGGGTCATAAACGACCCCAATGCTTCCTTTAATTAATTCATTATAATTATTGAATGTTACATGCATTATTTAAGTTCACACACTTTTTAATGCTAAAAAAAAACAAAAAATAAAAAGATACAATTAAAGTAAAATTTAGTTTATGAATTAAAATTATAATTTTAGAGCAAAACTTACAATAACTGTAGATTTATTTACATCTATTACAGACCTGAAAAAACATGGTTTTTGCAAGTGAATTTCAAACACTTATGACATTTTTCAATGCATTTTCTGTCCAGTTCTCTTGGATAAAAGTTGCAACGTCCTCTTTTTTTGGCCTTCTGGGGAAGTGACCCCAAGGGTCTTGTGTGCAAAAAATGCAATTCGGGAAAAATAAAACACAATAATAGCATTATTTTGAATAGAAAACTAGAAGAATAAAAGCTACAAAATGCCATTAAAAACAAATGGTTGATTAACAAAATATATTAAACAGAAATTGCATTGGGGTCACATATAACCCCAAGGAACCCACGAGGGTTAACCGACTTCGAAAAAGGAGGAGGTTCTCAATTCAAAGCGTATACTTTTTTTTTTGCTTGTTCGCACATAACATCTGATCTACTGAGCCGATTTGGACAATTTTTTTTAATCGATAGGAGATGGTGTAACTTAGGTACCATGTACTCATATGACGATATTTGTTCACTAGAAAAAAAAGTTATGATCGAAAAACTAACATTTCATGTCATTTAAAACAATATCTGCTATCGTAAATCCTTACTTCAATGAGCGACCCGATGGTCAAGTGGTTATGCGTGTCAGGTTGAAGTTCCTGATGGAATGAGATCGAGTCCAGGTCTGTAAGGATTTTTTCGAATAGCTGCATGTTTTTTTTTTTTTTTTTTTAATGATTGTAATGTCTTTATGCAAGTACATCCTCCCATGGGAATGTGCCCCATATTTTTTTATGGTACAAAATGAGTTTTGGTCGGATTTTTGTTAAAATTGGCAATGGGGTCTTTTGATGCTGTAGAATTTTCTTATGGACGTTTGCGCCATTTTTGGGGGCTTTGAATCGATTGTGGCAATAAAATATTTTTGGAAAAAAAAAATAGAACCGACTTCAGTTGGAAATTGCTCTAAAAAGTAAAAAATAATTTTTTTCTTTGAAACCATCGAAACTACTTTTAAACATAAGTTTTGAAGTCGGCGCAAAAACGATAGGTAAAATGATATTTAACCATATTTTGCCAACATTTTTTCAGAGAAACCATTGAAAATTAAAAGCAGAATATTTGTACCATTACACGAATGTGTGGTAATCAATGAAATGAATCCATTAAAATTTATATTTATAGTTGAACTGTAGTTGCGTATGATTCTATTCATTGTTTTTGCACCGACTTCAAAACTTATGTTTAAAAGTAGTTTCGATGGTGTTCAAAGAAAAAAATTATTTTTACTTTTTAGAGCAATTTCCAACTGAAATCGGTTCTATTTTTTTTCCAAAAATATTTTTTTTCATTTCGGTTCATTTTCTTTTTGTTCCATATTCTTCCCTTTCCTTTTTCTTTCTCTTTCTTTTTATTTTCAGCTTAAAAGCCTGAAGAAAAAAGTCGAGTGATTTATTTTTAATACCACCTCCCACGCGAAGCATTTTGACTCAAATAATTCCCATAAGCGAAATTTTATTTTTCGCATTACATAACAGAGTTTTATTCAAGAAAATAAAACGACAAAATTTTCTTACTCTTTTCCATTTGCAAGAATTAAGGTATTTCTATTTGTTGCTTTCAAAGGCCAACTTTATCTAAGTCCTCGTAAGAAATCTCAAATTATCTCATTACCTCCGAGTACTTCTGGGAACCATCGGGAGGAGGCAAGCGGCCTTTTCTACTAATCAAATGCTTCCAAAAACACACGAAGTGGATGGGACTGTGTGAACGCTTTCTTTTGTTTCAACTTGTGTACATTTTCGCGGAGTTAATGGGAGAAAGATTTTCAGAAGATGGCATTTCATATTCTTTGTGCGAGGTTCTGTTTTGGGAAGCTATTTCAGAGAGCATTTAAAATACTCAGACGGCTAGTGTGTTGTTCATTTCTCTAGGATTTTGGCTTAAATGGCATTACTTGAAAATTCGAGACATAACTTTAAAGGAAGGACAGGTTTAATAAGTTGATATAATTAGTCCGTATTTACGTAATTACTTTTTATTCTAAGAATATTGGAGCTTAAAAACTTTATTAATGAAAAAAGAGTTACAATAAAAAAGAGCTAGCTGACCCGCGTAAAGCATTCGCTCTTGACAGCAGTAATTTAAAAATTTATTTTTTTCAGCTGGAATTTTTCGAAAAAGAGGCACGAAGTGGACTGTTATTTTTCGCCGATAAAAAAAATGAAATGATGCCCTTCTTTCGTAGTTTTACCAAGTATTAAGGAAACAACACTAAAAAAAGCGCCTCTTATTAATATTATTCATGCTAAATTACCGTGCTTCACTTCACTTCACACACTCCAGGGTCCCCCGTACCTACCACAACTCGTGGTTTAACCGGGATAGGGCCCTGAAGCGCCCTCTGCTCTTTTAGCAAACCCTTGGCCCAGCACACCCAGAGGTATCGTTTCACTTGGAGGACTTTGTGACCACGACATTTTTAACGTCCCCCAGCCACCATTTAAGGTTGTGGAGCGCGTTTGAACTAAAGGATATAATAATTTTACTTCAGAGGGGGGTTGAAGGGTAGATCTTTGATCGGCTGGGATCGAACCCGGGTCCTTCCGCTCACGAGTGCGACGCCTTACCGACCGGGCTACCACGGCCCTACATTACCGTGCTGAAATAATTATTTTCTTTTCCGGTATTAATGTAACAGTCTAACTGTGGGGAAAATCCTACAAAAGGAAAAGCGGCAGAGCCCAAAGCAGTATCGAACCAACGATTTTCGCAGTTCTAGCACAACGCTCTGTCCCACCGCGACACTACATCTCAGTTTTCGGGCGGATGCATTTACATTGAAGTAATGTGTGATCAAAAAAGAAGAAAAAATGTTTTTTTGAGGCAAAGGATAAACAAAAAAAAAAATCGAGCGTTTGTCTGTTTTTCGTTAATAGCCTACTGTAATAAAGAAGTTCTAATGTGGTAAGAGAAATCGAGCTTGAGAAATAATATATAAGATGACAACGACTTTTGGATTTTCCTAATATTTTATGTGGAAATCAATGTCTAAAGTGAATGTATACCTTTATTAAAAAAAGCGGTACCCGCATATAGCTTTGCCCGTTTTATAAAAGTAAAAGGTCATTTATTAATGAATTGATATCGCAAAAAGAATATTCAATTTTAGTTATAATTCAACTATAATTCCTTAAAAGTATGATAGAAAAATAAGCCAAAAGAGAAAATAAGAACAATTTTGTTCCTTACAGAAACCAACAGAAACCTTACCAAAGTTTAAAGGAAGAAGGATTATATGATATTTTTAAGGATTTTTAGGGAAGGATTAAATGATATATCCGCAACTTATATCATATTTTTAATTCCTTAAAAACTGAGAAAATAAAAGCAGACGATTTTTTTTAATGTTTAAAATATTTCATTTAACTCATTTTATTGCTACAAAAACAAATAAATTTTAAAAGTTATTAGAGAAAAAGAACGAAACAAACAAAAGAAATAAAAACATAACAATGGCAAAAACATGAAAAGTTAATTTCCATTGAAAAAATAATTTGTTTTATCTTCATTTTTAGCCTACTTTCCCGTTAAAAATAAAAGAAAGACGAAAAAAGTATTAAAATTGGCTTAATGCATCTAAAAAATATCGCCAAGTCCAAAAAATATCGCAAAAAGGTAAAATGAATATCGAAAAATTAAAAATTTGAAAGTAGTGTATTGAGATGGGGAATTTGTGTGTCGGTCGGTCTGTCGGTCGGTCTGTCGGTCGGTCTGTCTGCCCCCCCCCCCCCCTAATAACCTTTTGAATGAATATTCCGATTTGGACAAACTTTTTTTTGTTGGAAAGATCTCGGCGAGTACAGCTCATTCCCATATTTGATTTTTCGATTTGAACAATTTTTGGTTCAACTTTGAGCCGTTCAAACAACCTGTCCCGCGATGCTAACTTTTGAGTGAACAGTCCGATTTCAACAAACTTTTTTTTGTTCGAAAGATCTTTTCAAGGATACTTCATTCCTGTATCTACATTTTCGATTTGAACAATTTTTCGTTCAACATTGAACCGTTCAAGCAACCTTTCCCCCCTAATAACTTTTGAATGAACATTCCGATTTGAACAAACTTTTTTTTGTTGGATAGATCTCGGCGATTACAACTCATTCCCATATTTGATTTTTCGATTTGAACAATTTTTGGTTCAACTTTGAACCGTTCAAACAACCTGTCCCGCGATGCTAACTTTTGAGTGAACAGTCCGATTTCAACAAACTTTTTTTGTTCGAAAAATCTTATCAAGGATACTTCATTCCCGTATTTCCGATTTGAACAATTTTTCGTTCAACATTGAACCGCTCAAGCAAGCTGTCACCCCTAATAATTTTTGAGTGAACAGTCCGATTTAAATAAACTTTTTTTTGTTCGAAGGATCTCAGCAAGGATACTTCATTACAGTATTTAAATTTTCAATTTGAACATTTTTTCGTTCAACATTGAACCGTTCAAGCAACCTTTCCCCACCTAATAACTTCTGAGTGAACCATCCGAATGGAATAAACTTTTTTTTGTTTGAAAGATCTCGGAGAGGTTCATTCCCTTACTTCGCTTTTTGGTTTGAACCATTTTTCGTTCAATATTGAACCGTTCAGAAAAAAAATTAACATTAGCGCCTACGGGGAATTTAAGTTGAATGTTGATCCTGGAACTTAAAGTCGGATTTCCTTCAAACTAACTTTGTAAAAAAATGGTTTTGATAAATAATGTTTGTAAAGTACTTTTCTGAATAATCTTCTGTGAGGACTCTGATTCCGACTCCGACTCCACAAACATGGCGGAAATGCAGACTCAGAAAAAAATGACTGACTGTGCAGACGATTTTTTGTTTATTTATTCATTTGTGTTATTTTATTTATTACTATTATTTTTTTTGGCAGACGATTTTTTTTTGTAACAAAAGTGTTTCATTCACGAGGGCATTTTATTCTTTATTTATATTTAACAACTGGCAACGGTTTAAAAGTGAAAATCGAGACATTTTATCGACGGACGAGTTTTTTTTTCCTTTCTTTGATAAAATGTGTTTTGATGTACTTTGTACTTTTAATTTTTTTTTTTTTTTTTTGAAAACGATTGAGGAATTTTTCTACGGAAGAACTGTAACAGTTACATTCTTTAAAAGGTGCGACAAAACTTCATTTATTCGTTTATTTACTTTTTATGTCTCTATTTCATCTGATGAGAGGGGTATATTTTGCTTTTAGAAATCAGCTTTAAGTGCTAAAAAGGTATGTTTGACATAATGTTTAGTCTCAGATGATCAAGAGAATAATGATCAGATGCTAGAATGTCGATGTACGGGAAAGTAGGCTCGTTTAGTTCTTGACAGAACTTCTTGTTAAATTTTATCCTCGAGCTTAATTACTTAAAATCGTTGGGCTTGCTCAAGGCAAACCTTGAATTTCGGGATTCTATAAACAATTAATACATCTCTTCTGATGCTCGTAGAACCTTCGAACTGACATCATTTTTTGTAAAAAATTTCAAGCTTTCGAATAACGTAAGATTTGAAAATGTACATGAAATATTTATTTCCCATTTATCAAATTTGTGTGAAAAATGAGCTAAGAATTAGAATAAAAAAAGAACGAATTATAATTTTCAAAAAAAAAAAAAGAAAGAAAGAAACGCTTCGTGGTGCACACTCCAATGATACAAACTAATTTTGTGCCAAATTTTATGAAAATCGACCGAGCGGTTTTGGCGCTATGTGCGTGACAGACAGAAAGAAAAAAAGAAGGAAGGGTGGAAAAATGACAAACTCACCTTCAGCTTTTTTATTAGTAGAGATAGTGATATCAAATAAGGATAATATCTAAGTAAATGAAAGACAGAAAGTCTGGTACGGAACACACAGTACTTCCTTTTACATCTATTAAATAATCGACGTTTTTTTAATTACTCAAAAGAATGGATGCGTGTACGCATGTCAGTGTGTGAGAAGCAACACTTCTTAAATGAACAGCTTTTAAGATGTTTTCCTGCACTAGAAAAATAAATTAAACATAACAAATGCCGAAAATAGAGGCGATGTTTTTTGTTAGCGTCTAGGACTTTGTCTAGGATCTTGGTTCTTGATAATATCATAATAACAGAGACTTAACATCAAAGAAAATACGGATTTCGAGTTTATATAAGCAGCTCTTCATTTCTGTAATTACTTTTGCTTAAAGAAAACGGGCATTAAAAAGACTTTTGATGATAAAAAGTCAAAATAAAAAAGTATAACAAAAGCCACGTATTAACTTATTCTTTTGAAATGTCCTAGTACTTTATCTAGAGCATTTGGGTCTAAACTGTGAAGTAAATTTATCACTGTACAGAAATTCATATCTAAATGAAGAATTTAGAGGTAAGTGACTGAAAGAAAAGATTCAACTATAAAAAACAACAATTTATAAGTTTCTCTCTCAAAGCGAATAGCTCTCTGACACTTATTTGCTCGACGGTAAATTGTTCCACTTTTTAATTCCTTTTACGTAGTAAAGGAAGTATTGTGATCACGAAAAAAAAAATCAGTCAAATTTGGGTCTAAATTTTGATTTTGCTCACCCCCGAATGAATGTTCAGTAGTTTTTTCGACCTGTCAGCACATGCATATGTACCTACCAACATATAAACAGCCGAAAAATCCTTTTCATCCACCCCCGAGTTAATTACGACGAGTTTTCTCGTGACGTCTGTATGTGCATATGTATGTGCGTAGCATAACGGAAAAACTGTATGCCGTAGAAGCTTCTAGTTTGGTATGTAGGCTCTGAGGATGGTCTAGTTGTGCACCTTCCCTTGTGTTTGCATTCGAATGTTCCCAAAGGGTGTTTTTCCCCTTTTTTGGGGCAAATCAGTGTTAATTTCAATGCAGACTCAAGTTATATGAATTGGCGCGACCACTTGGCGATATGTAGCCAAGCTTTTGATCGCCAAGTGTTTGACGCCAAATTGGCGACATGTCACCAAGTTGGCGACAAATTTGGCAAAAAAAATATTTTTTTGAATTTGGGTTCAACTTGGCGTTATTGGCGATATTTTGCGAAAAATTCACTGAATGATATTAAAATCGGCAATATTTAGAAAATTAACCATCGTAAAACATTTTTTGCATTGTTTCGTGGCAGTTTAGGGGTGTAAAGATTTGAATTGTTACCTTGCTCACTACAAGCACTCTTTTTAACACTTCAGGCAACTACTAAGAAATTTACGCGTAAAAGGAAGAAGTGTGGGGTCCATACCAGATTTTTTTTTAAAGTACCGAATGGTGTCAAAAGTTTCTTTTTTTTTTAATTGCCAACGAACATTTATTTCTCATATTATTCAGAAAGTGAAAATTTTTAAAAGAAAGGAACAAATGATATTCAGAAGGAATAATAAAAAAAAACAAGTAATAACCTTAGCAAATTATAGAATCAAAATGCAAAATAGATTGTAGTTCACATGTAGAAGACACTTATTTAGGAAGCTTGTTTTAAAAAGTTCTTTGTATATACACTGAAAAAAAATGAATGATGTTTTTGCAGTATAATACAGCTAGTTTTATAATAATAAACTAAAAATTGCTAATTTTACTATAGTAAACTGTAAAACTGCTAATTTTACTATAGTAAACTGTAAAATTGCTAATTTTACTATAGTAAACTGTAAAATTGCTAATTTTACAGTTATAAACTAATTTAACAGTTTATTACCGTGCATTTTACAGTTTTAAATTGGAACCTCTGCTGCTAGTATTATACTGTAAAAACAAGTTTATTTTTTGCAGTGTAGCTCGTGGTTCAATTCAAACATACACTTTTACTTCAAAAGGTGAGCCGCATGTTTTTTACTGATCTTCACTGCTGTGCTTAACTAATTTTAGTTACCAGTGAGAAAGAAGTCTACAACATTCAGCTAGTTTATTAATATTCCAGAATGACGATCGCTAATCAGAGTTGTAATACTTTCTGGATGCCGTTTACTTTCATGTTGGTATGACTTTGATATTTTTGGTATTTTCAAAGGGTTTTGTGATTTTTCTAGAAATTTTATCGCCTTATGAATAATAACTGCAGTTACTACTTAACGTTAAACATTCAGAAAGTTTTTAAGAAGATCTTATAGATAACTTATTTAACTGTTGTTTAACACCCTATAAAATTTTCGCGGGAGGGAAAAAAAGTCCTCACCAGGCCGCTAATTTTTTAGATGTTTTAACCACCTAACGAAAAAAAAAAAAAATATTTAGAATGCTGCTTTAAAGAGGTTTATAGTGTAGCCCTTTTACGTTGAACTAAGTCCTTGACAATGTTTATCTTTTTTGGGTGATAGGAAAAGTAATTTGCGCTGAATTGAAATAGGTCACTTTCATAACCGTTTAAAAAACGTATTCGCACTTAAGTTCATGCCAAAAGCCATGCCCTTCTTTCGCCAAAACTTCCCCAAAAAGAGGTAAACATTGATAAGGCCATAACTCAATTTCCCACTGTCGAACAATAAATAGTTACAATTTTCAACAAATAGATTTCAAAGTTAAACACTTAGTTGCTATTTCTCGCAAAAGCGTGTTTCAAAAGATTTATCACCAGATTAAACTCCCTTCTCATTAAAGTACGTTAATATCTAAAGAAAATGCAATAAAAACTACCATTGATAGCAGCGTCTGTAAATCAGGTTCTTTTGAAATTCCCCTACGAATGGAGCATTAATGCTGGATAATCCCTACGTTCATCAATAATGGGCATTAGAAATAATCTCCTTATGATACGAAAGCAGTGTGCGCAAGAGCATCAGCACGTGCTACTCAGGGAACAATCCTTGTTGGAGGAAGATTTTTCACTCATTACTTCGGATATAAATACGTGGATTGGAATATCAATGTGAGCTATAAAGGAGTTCACCGACACACTCATTTGTTAAAGAGATACTAAATATATTTTTACTGAGGGTTAATGGCACAATAAAAGCATTTTTATCGGGAAACTAGCATGAAGTGACTAGATTTCAAAGCTCGGATGCTTGAGAAAATATATTTTTATGATTATTTTTTACAAATAAATTAATTTCATTATTATTATTATTATTATTATTATTATTATTATTATTATTATTATTATTATTATTATTATTACTGAGTTTCTTTTTTTTTTTTTTTTTTGAAAGTTAGGAATAAGATTTATTCTGATACAACTGAAGAATAAATGAAAATAAAGTATTGATGTTTGAATGAAATAATATTTTATCAAAACTTTTAAATAACTTCCTTGCAGTACGAATATTTTCATAGAACATATTTTTCTTTTTTGGTCTTATGCAAATAAGCAGTTTTTGGCCGAGAATATTTTTTGGTGACGAAAGTACTCTTTTAAAATGTCTACTTAAATCCATGTCTTCTCACTAGTTAAAAAGTTATTCGTCCTGCTAAATACTTTTTCACTTTTGGCAATGTTTCAGAGCAGATGTTATAAATTCAGGACTGAAAAGAGAGTTATAAAACAGCGAGACAGAGTCTGACAATTCGGGACGCATGGTCACCTTAACTTATTTTATTTACAGTCACAAAACTTTTACGCCTGAAAACTTTTAACTAGAATTAAAGTTTAATCATTGAAAATATTGAAAGGCGACAGTCGATAAATTAAGCATTTAGAAACAAATATTTAAAATCATCCATTAAAACCAATGCTAGAACCAACACATTGCACTATTCTTTCTGATAGCTGTTACAGACCGAAAATAGAAAACCAATTTGATGACATAAATCCTTACCAGAAAAAAAAACTTTAAAGGAACCTCCAATAAGATAAAAACATCCCTTTGTGAACCATAAACAACGCAGAAAAACCACTCAAGATATTGTTTTATTTGAAATAACTTCAGTATTACTGGTGAGCTTTTTATTTAATAAATGACATTATATCTCCTCTTTCTATCTACAACGAAAGATAATTTACTTTTTCCAAGAGCAAACAAGAAACATTGTACTCCCTAATAGATTTACTATCACGAAACTCTTGTAAAACATAAAAGGAAATATTTCATTTCATACGTTCTTTATGAGGAAGGAAGAAACGAAGCAGCACACCTGGTTGCTAAAAGTTTTGCAAATAAATTTTCAAATTCAATATGAAGAAAATGTATTTCCCTGTTTTGGTTTTTAGAGAAATGAAAACATAAATAATAGTATTTTGAAGAAATTTAGAGTGGGTGAAAAGTCAACAAACATGCAGTTAATAAATAAACTTTATGAATAAAACAAATGTATTTTCTTCAAATTTTTGAATATTTTTTTCCCCTTGACGATGATGGGTTATAGTATTTTATATCATTTTATTTCGTGAATGTTTAACATGATGCGTGTTCCACTGATAACATATTTGGCTCTAAGTCAGTAGGTCCTCGATAACTTAAGGGGCAAGTGGATAAAGGAGATATGTGACATTTTTTGAAACTCACTTTTTAACATGGATGAAGGTGATAAGTCCATCATTATCATGTCCCCTTAGTCACAGAAATGGTTGGTAAGTAAGAATATGACCCCGTTTTACCAGTTGAGAAAAATCCTTTAAAAAAACTACAAAACATTTTTTTTTTCGAAAGCTTTTTCTAGAAATTTAAAAAATGTCACATATCACCTTTATCCACAAGCCCCTTCAATTCCCAGTTTAGCCACCCCTTACATAATATATATATATATATATATATATATATATATATATATATATATATATATATATATATATATATATATATATATATATATATATATATATATATATATATATATATATATATATATATATATATATATGTGTGTGTGTGTGTGAAGGGGCAGGGGGAAAAAAGATGAAAGTGACCAAAAAACGATTTCGAGAAAAACGAAGAACAAAGTTTGATTTCTCGTAGCTCCTTATGTAGTTTTTCGAGTTTTCATACACATTTCGATCGCTTCTCATCTTTTTTCCCCCTTGTTGTTCTACCAGATGATACTAGTCCTTCATAGCCCCTAGATAGCGCTAATATCTCGAAATTGACTTTCATGCTTTTTCCCCCTAGCCCTTCATATATATATATATATATATCTTAATATATAAAAATTACGTGTCCCTGTGTTTGTGGCCAATGGACTCCTCAATTACTGAACCGATTGTAACCAAATTTTGAACGCAGTTTCAGTTTGGTCCAACTTAAATGATAGGATAGTTTTTATCTCAATTTAGGACCACAATGTATTTTTAATTGCAAATTATGTATTTAGCTACCAGCTTTTCTGTGTTCTTGGCTGAACCTTTTTACTAAGCCTTTTTACTAAGCCTTTTTTGACACCTCCATGGCTGAGCGACATAAAGCACACGTTCTGACAGCTTCCGAAGCTCAGTAAACAGGTAATATCTTAATATATAAAAATTACGTGTCCCTGTGTTTGTGGCCAATGGACTCCTCAGCTACTGAGCCGATTTTAACCAAATTTTACACGCAGTTTCAGTTTGGTCCAACTTAAATGATAGGATAGTTTTTATCTCAATTTAGGACCGCAATATATTTTTTATTGCAAATTATGTATTTAGCTACCAGCTTTTCTGTGTTCTTGGCTAAGCCTTTTTACTAAGCCTTTTTTGACACCTCCATGGCTGAGCGACATAAAGCACACGTTCTGGCAGCTTCTGGAGCGCAGTAAACAAGTAATAATCTTTCTTATCTTAATATATAAAAATTACGTGTCCCTGTGTTTGTGTCCAATGGACTCCTCAGCTACTGAACCGATTTTAACCAAATTTTGCACGCAGTTTCAGTTTGGTCCAACTTAAATGATAGGATAGTTTTTATCTCAATTTAGGACCGCAATATATTTTTTATTGCAAATTATCTATTTAGCTACCAGCTTTTCTGTATTCTTGACTAAAATTCTTTAAACATACCTGGAATGCCACCACATAATCGGCGGCTAAAAATGGGTTTACCCACAGTTCTTCTACATAATTTAAATCCACCGAGATTATGCAATGGTACGCGTTTAGTTATCAAAAAAATCACCGGGAACATTATTGAGGCAATCATTTTGACTGGCAAGTTTAAAGATGAAGTAGTTCTGTTGCCACGTATCCCAATGACACCGTCAGAATCTTCAATACCCTTCAAAAGTCTACAGTTTCCCATTCGTTTAGCCTTCGCCATGTCCATTAATAAGTCCCAAGGACAAACAATGTCAATTTGCGGTTTAGATTTAGAAAATCCATGCTTTTCCCATGGGCAACTATAGGTCGCTTGCTCCCGTGTGGGAAAACCGTCCAATCTATTTTTGTTTACAAAAGACAGATTAACAAAGAATATTGCGCACCGATTAGTGTTGAGTTAAACTGAAATGAAAAATGCTTATAATTCAAAAAATAACAAATAATATTGGTTAATTATCTACCATACCTACATTATTAAAAAATAAAATGTTATATTAAAAAATAAAATGTTACAATAGCAATTAGCAAATTTTTAATTAACTCAATTGTTACAAGCCTGAATATAATATTTCTAAGTAATAAAATGCTACATTTTTGTGGATTTTTTATTTCTAGCAAACTTAGGAAATTTTTGTTCGATTGTTTTCATATTTTAACCTCAAATTCATATTTATATAAAGTTGATCTCTATAATGGTAATAAAATTTTTCGTTTCTATTGAAACATTATAGTTTAACCCATACCTTAGCCACAGCAACGCGTGGCCGGGTCAGCTAGTATATATATATAATTTAACTCAAATTTTATTATGAAGGCACACACAACACACACTTAAGGGGTCACATCTATCACTACACGTGGTTTAACCGGTTGGATAGGATCCTGAAGAGCGCTTTGTTTTTTGATCCAGACTGGGAGCCGAGAGCCCCCTGGTTTAGATGTTGATTTGGAAAGGAAACTTGGAAGACTTTGTAACCACGAAGATAGTTAACGTGCCCAACCACTGTGAACATGATGTGATCTTTAACCTGATTACTGATCGAGCCACCCCGATTCATTATAAAATACGCTGTTCATTCGTTATGTTCTGTAATTTTCAAAACAAATTTCTACAATAATAATGTTTAAAATGGTAAGTTATCTTAATTATTTTACTCTCCAGACGCACTCCTCATTCCCCTACTTTACTTTCCTATAGATAGTTACTTTTTAGAGTAAATTTCATAAAGAAGCAAAAAGTGGCCACTCCACAGAAAATCATACACTTGTCCAGTTCGTGACATTTCTGCATTTTAATTTCAAAAGTAATATTTGAAACAGGTAATAAACACAAATTTGTTGCTTTTGAAATCACACATGCAAGTGTAAATTCTTCGATAAACAAATTTTGACCATCAATCGTTTTGAAATGAAGTATAGATATGTTCCGTGCAGGACAAAATATTTATTTTTGTCCCATAAATTGCAAAAGCATCACAGTGATGCTTCTGCAATTCACAGGTTTGGAAAGGAAGATTCAACAGGTTTTGAGTAAAATTAAAACCTGTTCAATCTTCCTTCTAAATTCGTGGTCGGAGTTGTTAGTCACTTTAAAGAGATAGCATTATTTTAAGCCGCTCGGAAGATTATAATGTTTGAAATATTTAGACTTGTGGATAAAACAAAACGAGAACCGTTAATAATTTGATTTAACTTAAGTTTAGTGCGCCTAAAGAAAGAGGCATGTTAGACATTATTAAAACGTGCAACTTTTATTCAGAAAAAGAAGTTTCAGATAATTCGTTTTCATATCTCTTGCAAATTTAATTATGCATTTCACGTTGCTTCCGACATTATCTATAGAGTTTACTTTTGCTTTCGATCGTTAATTTAACTTAAAATAAATTATTGACCGTGAATCTAAATTTTTGTCTCTAAAAAAGGAAAATATCAACTTTTTGAACTAAAAAATTAAAAATAATTCAGCCGCAGAACATGATTTAGGACTAAACAATAGTTTGATAATTCCCACTTCATGAGTTCACATCAATTGCTCGTGATTTGAGATGTAATGATTACTGTTGCATTCAAGACGCGTTGATTTAAGAAATATAGTTTTCTTCATGCCAACTGTGTAGATCAAGGAAAAGATAAAGAATGGAAAAAAAACGCGAACTAAAAACTTACGCACCTGTTGTTTTGGTTTAAGGCACGAATTTCTTCACAATTTGAAAAATGGATATCTTTTACAGGGCCAGTTCCATAATGTCCCACGCATTTAGTTCAATCATCTGTGATAAAGTAAAATTTTATTGTAAACTCGTTTGTAAATCAATGCTTAAAGTTTATCTATTCAATCATTTTTTATGAATGAAAAAATCACATATATTTTTAAAAAAGGGTTACAGACAAATCACAAAAAATTGAGGGGAAAAACCTAATTTCTGAAATTCAAATAAATGCTTTTGGGTGAATATCAGGAAAAGTGCCAATTTGACCATTGAAAATTTCAATTTTTGAAGATACTCAGAAAATAAAATTAATAGGATATTTCGAGTACACAATTTTTTTAACTAGAGGCATGGTCAGGGTGAAAATTTACCTCCATTTAAGGGGGGTTGTCTTTGAGCGTTATCGACATGATGAGAATGCTACTGACCTGACAAATATTACAGATAAACACTTTCACTACCTTTTATGTATAAAAAGAAAATAATTATTACTTAGAATATAATAATATTTACACAGCCTGAACGCTTTTTTGTTTCATAAATAAAATTAGAGACAAATTAAATGTTAGTTAAAGTTTAAATAAGTGCGAAATAATAATGAATAAATAAAAATGAAAATAAATTAAAATTCTTAACACAATCTTAAAAAACGAAATTAATTCAAGACAGTCAGAATTTGTCGGGGAGGGGGATTTGCACTAAACTGTTCATGTCACGAATTAAAGCAAAATCTAAAAATTTTGTTATGGATTGTATGTACGACGAAGAAATTCATTTGTGACGTAAATTAGCACTTTTCTTGATATCCACCCTTACCCATTTTGCAGAATAATTTTTATTATTATATTGATAGTAAAAACCATTGAAGTACAGCGCTTTGAAATAGCGAGATTGGTCCACACATTTTCCCACTCAAATAATTATTTTGCTTTACACATTATTTATGGGTCATTCCATGTCAAGTGTACGAAGCGTCCCCACTCGACCCCCTCCAATTTTGATGAAAATTTTTTTCGATGTACGTATAAGACTTGCATGAAACCATACTAAATTATAGCTCAATAAGCTTGAAAACTTCGGAAAGTTCCTTCTCACAACCCATCACCCCCTTTTTAAGCGGAATGGTTCCCGAGTACTAGGCGCGGTTTTCAAAGACGGACAGTAATCAGCACGTCGTAGCGTGTAAATCAGCGGTAGGTTACCCGTCGATCTCGTATCCATTTTGAGTCAATCGTAGCTATATATTGAACCTTGCTTTCTGTCTGAGTAGAATTAATGAACATTGATTACTGGATCAAAATTAAGGTAAGCGTCTACATCCTTGGTGGACAACCCGCGGCACGCGTGCCACAATGTGGCACGGCAGAGCAGTAACAGTGGCACGCAAAGACTTTTTGAAAAAATTCCAAAACTGAGGGGAAAATGTAGATCTCAAAAATAGTGATAAAAACTAAAACCCTTAAACTGATAAATATAATGATCTATTATGACGATTAAGTGTCAGGAGGCTGGCTTACAAATTGTCTGAACTACAATATTGTAAAGTACTTAGCCTTAGCTTCGGACATCCAACAAAATATGAGACGCTACAGACAAAATGCTTTCGAAAGCATATTTGTGCTTGACACGAATGAAACTTTAGATGCTGCAGAATGGATTCTTGATCTGGAATAGTTTCAGCTACGGGTGATGAAATTAAAAAAAAAAAGTTTACTCTGCAACTAAAATTAAGAAACCATTTTGGACAAAATTCGGTATGGTTGCACAAACGAAGACCCTTAAATTGTTTTTGTTACATTATTTTATATAATTTGAGAAAAAAACTTCAAAAGTATCATCGAATGATTTATCCCAAACTCCTTGCCTAGGAATGAGACATTTTCTTTGTAGGTGACCCTGTAGATTGCACTATATTAACAAACTACGAATTAGAGCTCTGAATGTTTTGTGAACTTTTCCCAAAAGAAGGATGAGAGCATAGCAAGTTACTCCTTCATTGAAATGTGCAATAGCTATCCAAAGGAAAAATAGTCATAAGATTTTAGAATTTTACCGAGTGTGTTTTTTAAAATGTCTGGAAGGAAACCAATGAGGACTTGCTACTTAGGAATGAAGAATAGCAAATGAATTTAGTTATGTCATCTCTTATTATCCGGCGTTTAAGTAACTTAAATTTAAGAAAAAAGTTTCCTTAACCAGTATAGGCCATCTACATTCTTTTATGATGAAACTTCATCTTCTTTCTCTCTAATTTGAAGAAAAAAGAATAAAACATTAAATTTAATACTGAAAGTGTCAACCCAAATTTAATAATTTTCCAATGATTATATGGAGAAAATTTTACATCTATTATAAATATTGATTCAGTGTTAGGTTTGATGATATTCAGGATCATAAAAAAATTTTTTGTCTATTTCTCTGCAAGACACTACTTGTTTCCCTTCTGAAATCCAAATCAGAATTACTGACCTTTTAGATTGGTAATCAAATATTCACTTCAAGAGAAAGTCATCCACTTTATACAGAAATGTTGAAATTTGTACCAACAATTTTTTTTCACGTTTACACACTTTAGCCGTCTGATGTTGTTGCAGATTTGGTTCAAAATACGCTTCTAAACAAATATTTTTGTTATAAATGCAGAAAAATCTAAATACCGTTGAATATTAACTGATATCACTTAAAACACTTAAACTTCTTAAAGTTCCCAAGAACTAATCCTAAAATTAAAGACTTGGTAAAAAAGATGCACTCATAAACCGCATTAAGTACAGACTTTAATTTTTAGAATAGAATGTTTGATGTTATTTGTTTCTTTTTAAGCATAGGCCAACCACTGAACCTATAAAAGTGTTTATTAACGATAACTCGTAAGTTCGGACTTGTTTTGTTTTTATTATCATTGAGATTTCAATTGCTCAGCTTTCCGAGAAAAAAAGTTTCAGTTGAGTAAAAATTACACAGCCAGCCAACATAAAATCTTTTTTTAAAAATTTTCAGTTTGTTGGAAAAATACAATGCGGCATGCTGAGCTTTTTCTCTCCAGATAGGGGCACTCTCACTAAAAAGGTTGGCCACCCCTGGTCTACATCAAGAACTTTAAGAAAATCCCAACTGTTTATAGTCACTGGAATATCTTATAATCACTATTTTATTAATTTTTACTAAGCAAGCATCATACTTGGGCTTGAAAATACTTTGACGTGGGTTAGCTGCATAGTCGCAACATAAACTGATCTTCAGACAATTTAGGTTTCCGATAGCAGTTGTAGTAAACGATGTTAGTAATAGTGACAAATCATTGAACTTTCATTTAGTTAGAAGAAAAGTTTTCAAACTTTAGTTTTACATTATTTATTTTGACGACCAAAATCCAACCAGTAAAAAGTGTTTTACGCGTATTCTTATATTTGGAGATATTTTAGTTAAAGTTGATATTGCTTAGCCTCAATTTGCTCCAATACTGATTTTTTGATTTGTTACTGTTGTTGGTGGTGAGCGATGAATAATTGTTTTGAATTTCCACTGTTGATTATTAGTGTTTTAAAGATATACTCTTTCCTCAAATATAAGCCTTTCAGAAAATTATGCGAAATATTTTGCCAAAATCTTGAGATTATATTATCTGTTACTCAGAAAATTAATCGCAAGCTTTATTCAACAAAAGTTCTGTGGTTGCAACAATGCTCGAAAAGAAACTAACATTTTTTCTCAGTAAAAGCAGCTTTATGAAACAACTTTCTGTTAAATAAAATGAAATTCGATACCTAAAGCAGGCAATACTTATAGAAATTTAAAAGTGAGAGCGTTTTATCAAAAAGATTTTTGTAAAAAGTTAGAGACGGCATTGACTTTGTTTCCTGAAATTTTATCAAAGAATGAATGAATGAATCAAAGAATGAATCATGCCCAAATGAAAGAGTATAATAATTTCATGAAATCGAAGTCATACTGCGCACATAACAATTTTTGAGTTTTTTTTTTTTTTTTTTTCTAGATTGAGAAATATTTAAGGCGTATTTAACTTATTGATGTAAAAAAGAACTAGAACATTAGAAGCATAATAACTATTCTAAAATCATTTTTTCTCAGTGAGACCATTCAGTTTCTGACAATTTTACGTTATTGTTGTATGGTTTACCTGTATTTTTGCCAAGCAAGCAGTTATTGTTATTACAAATATTTCTTGAACGCTCGTTTCAAATTCATAATTTTAAGTCGAAACCTCAATTTTCAACCTTTCATTATTTATTTAATTTTTAAAAGTAAAGCACACACATCTTATAAGATGAATATCAAAGCTTCTTGGAATCATTTGTTGAAAAAGAAACTGGAAAATTTCGAAAAACGTGAAATTTTTGATTACATAACTAATGCATCAACAAGAAGCAATGGGGAGCATTCACAATTTGAAGACACACAAATATAATGTTTAAAATTGCCATTTAAAATGATTTTAATGCCTCACATTAAAAAGAAAATGTTCTCGAAATTCGCTATCACCATTATTTTTATTACTTTTGCGTGAATGCAATCTAGTAAAAGCAGTGCATTAAGCATATTTTACGTCTCAGTTTCGATTAGCCATACAACATCCTATTTTGGGAATTGAAACGCGCCAAATATTTTTCCAGCAAGAGACGCGATTTCACAACATTTAAAATGCCGCCCATCACACACGTTCTACAAAGGAAGGAGTAATTTCGCTCCAAATTGCTCTATTTGCATCTCAGTTAAATTAGTACTTGAGACATGATGTTTAAAACTAGAAGTCAATGCTAAACATCATAAATAATTTTTAGCTTGACGTAAAAGGTCTGGAATCTCACATATTTAGTAACTTGAACTTACAGCAATCATTGTAACTTTTGAAAATATTTTTCGAAACGTAAGGAATTAAGAGCTTCTTGAAAATTAAGTGTTATTGATTGAAATTTTTCTTTATATTAAGTAATGTCATTGAAATTGATAATTTGATCTTCTTCAATCTAATCCAAGCAGATTCATTTAGGGCAAAGAGAAACAAAATTTCAATGCTTTAACTTTATAGATCCCCCCTTCCCCTTTTGTTTTAGAAGATTTAAGAGATGAAATGTGTTTTATTGTATGACTAGACTACAATCCTTGAGAGTAACTGAGTATGAATCATTAGACTTATTGATTTTGATTGAGTGAAATTGGCAGTGGCGTACATAGCACCCCCGCGGTGCGGTGGGGTGTACGAGGTTTGAAAACGTACTATCCAGAAAAATAGCACCATGAGTTACATGGGAAAAATATTTTTTTAATAGGGGATTGGGGGTGGCACACTTAAGAATTTTGTGGGGGAGCGGACATAGGTCTATGTACGCTACTGGAAATTATGTTATCTACCGCTGAGACTAGAAGTAAATAGAAACAGCGATTTCTCCTCTCATGAGTTGATTGGTGTAGGGCCATTCCACGGTGACTGACGTTACAATCTGACTACATTTTTACCTTTTAAATTCAGTTCTGTCTTAGAATTAAATTTTATTACTGGCAAAATTGGTCCAAAATATCTTGACATGGTACATTTATGCCCCCACACATGAAGTTAGACATAAGGAACTTTTTTCTGGGAAATTAAGCGGAATAAAAAAATGTGACTGACAATACACAGAAGAGACATTGAAAAAATTGACTTATGTTTGATTTGAAATCCTCTTCAAACTGAAAACATAGGAACTAAACAGCTTTTTCCCCCTTAAAACAGAGATCTTAAAGTTTATGAAAATACCTTGCTTCATCGAAAAAACTTTAAAACAGAAAGTATAGAAATTATTTTGTACCCGTGACTAATGTAATCAAGATTTTGTGACTGATGTTACGTCTGCAAAAGATGAGTGCAACAATAAATTATTTCTGGTTAAAAATAAAAGTATCAATTTTTTTGTTTGAAATTGTAAAATTGTATTCAAATCACAAGAAAAATACATTCACAAAGTTTTAAAAGTCACATTTTTAATGTAATTTCATGAAATTAAAAGTTATTATGCACCCATTTTATTTTTCTAGTGCGTTAAGTTTCTGTATTGCATTTTATTGTGAATAATACATTTCATTCACAATGTCAGGCCAGTTTCAACTATTTTGCTTCTCAAAACTTTACACTAATAAGCTATTTATACTTTTGAATGCCACTAACTTCTCATAAAATTGACTAGCATATTCCACAAGAGCTCTTCTCCCTATTGTAGATTTAAATTTTAGAACATATTCTGTTGAATTAGACTTTGAAAAAGAGTTTTGAACTTCTGGTTATTCTAACTATCACTGGCAAAAAAGTGTTGCTGCTAATTACATGCTCCAGCTTCTGATTTATCAAAAAATATTACTCAAATATAACTATTGATAACACAACTGCAAACCCGATGGTGATAGCTATAACATTTTCACATTTCTTGAAGTGCAGTATGTAAAAACCTTTTTGCATGGCACAAAAAAGAAGAACACAAAATCGTCTGATTTGGATTTTCTTCACTAATATTGAAGTTCTCCAAATCTTCAGGGAAAAAATGTTGCAATATCATTATGTAGTGTAGACTATTATGAAGCATTTGTGGTAATTGCGCAGGGAAATATTGTATTGTAATTTACTACATAAAAAACATACTGATGTTTTAATTCCGAAAATTTGCTTTGTCAATTTTTATTTCTATATATTGTTTCACAAATAATGCATCTGCTTCTAGGAGTATTGCAGATGTTTTGTCAGCATTTTATTTTTATAGTCATCATTATTCCAAGGAGTTTTAATATCTTCACAGAATAGTGTTTGTCTCCTAAGATCATATCAGGTCTAAAATTACTTAACTATGTTAACTGTTTTCATTGGCAAGCACTTTGATTTAACTACCGTACACGGAGAGTTAGGAGTTCTTGTTTTCACAGTTGCAATTTAAAAAGAAAAAAAGGGGGTCAGGTGCTATTTGAAACCGAGCTCTTTCGTGTTCTACATTTTCTTCTATTTCTTTTCCTAATTCATCTTTTTATTTAGCTTGATTCTAAATTTCCTTATGAAACTTTGGTAGGTGATAACTTCAAAAAAAAAATCTCTCTCTTTTATCTCTGCTCATTTCATCATACATCTTGTTTTTCATTAACTAATCTTCATATTTTTCGTCATTTTAAATTTCTCTCACCTCCTGTGTTGCCTTTTTGCAGCATTTAGTGCCATTTGTGTAGTTTGTTTAAAGTATCTAAGCGAAAAGAGAAATGTGACTGATGTTACATATTTTAAACTAATTTTAAATATATAAATTCAACTACTTTTAAATATTTAAGTGAATAATATTCAAGATTTCTTCATAAATGAAGATAATATGACTTGTTGTAATCTTGGGTTTAGTTTTGTTTAAGCAAAAGAAACTTTTATGCAATTTTGTAACTGACGTTGCATGCATGTGAGGCCTAATTTATAAAAATTGTTTATAAAATAATTATAACAGTTTAAAGTTTCTTTTTTAGAATAATCTCTTTATTCATGAACTACATTTCAATAAAAAATAAGACTGTAGACATAACAGTTGATTTCATCAGTAAAAAAACAGATGAACTTTCAGTAGCTCTCACAAGAAAACGTGTGCACAAGATGGTGTTGTCAAAACTTCCCTATAAAACTTACAAGCAATGAGTTTTTAACCTTTTTAGCGTAATTTTATGAAAATTCATTCTTTTTTACATCATATGAAATAAAAAAAAATATTGGTACATTGAAATTTTATTTTTTGATGTGATGTCTCCAGTTTCGTTGAATTGCCCTATACACAATCAGTAAAAAATCTTAAAGAAGTTCTACACTAATATACTCAATCTGTGGTCTATATCATATACGGCACGCTGAATTCTACAAATGTAATCTACAGTTATTTAAAAAGAAAAAAAAGTTTACAAAATTAAATTATGCGCTAGATTTATATAAAATACACATAGGAGTGCAACTAACATTAACCCATTATGTCTGACATTTTTTTCCAAAGATATTTTGTATACTGGTTACAAACAGTGTTTAATGGACAGGGAAAATAATTTAAAAAATATTATGTAAAAAATAATTTTTTATTAAGAAAAGAAAAATCGTCCCTTAAAAGTTACGATAGACCCCAGAGGGTACACACTTTTTTCACTAAATTTTTTTTCTGCCTACGATATAATATTTAAAAAGACATTTTATAAGAAGAAATAAAATCAGCAATTAACATAAACTGGGAAGCTGGGAATAACTTTGAAAACTTAGTTTTTTTTTCTTGAGATTGTGAAAGATGTAATTTTTGATTAAGGTCCTATTAAAACTGCTGCAGAACATACTTTACAATGGTTATGTGTTGCAATCTATTAATAACGAATTGAAACAATACCAAGGTACTAATTGAACACTGTTATTTGGTTGAAATGTACATTTTGGGGAAATTCAGACCCTTTTTTGGACCGTCCCTAAAAAGGGACGCTAGGCATTAATGGATTAAATTTTAATTTTAAAACAACAGGGAAGGTAAAACACATAGCTAATTGTTTTAATAACCCTCCGTGTGATAAACAAAAGCAGTTGAAATCAGTTACTTTGCAGTTTTGGCTCCGCATCTCCTGGAAAGGAAAATATAAAGTCTCTAAACTTCAAAGGATGAAAGTTCATTCACTAAACCAATATTTCGTAACCAATAACGGCCCTCGATTTCTTTCCGAAAATGTTTATGTTGAGGGTGATGAATTCGCTTGGGCTCTAAAATCCATTACTCGTGAAAAACTCGCGTTTTAGGCATTTTGCGTAAGTTGAGTTGCGAGTAGCTGTAAGAAAATAATTATAGACCTCAACACTTCCAAACCTAGCTTATTGGTTTTCAAAGGTAAGAAGAAATGTTGATGATTAAGTTTCATCCTAGAAATACTGTCGGCCCCGCTTAATCGGGTAACGGATAAACGAATACCCCGCTTATACGAATAAATCTTAACGGAACCGATGCCATAGACGCAATGTTAAAGATCCCCGTTTAAACAAATAACCTACTTAATCGAATAAAATGTCTTAGAAATGACAGTATTCGTTCAAGCGGGGGCAGCAGTATCTCCAAATGTCTTTCAATCTTACTTCAAAGCTTCCGTTTTGCCCCACCTTCACTCACACTTCAAAGTTAATGCTTACAACATCAACAACTCTCATGATGTATGTCTAAAATATTTATTCTCTTGTTATTAAAATTTATCTAACCTCTTTCCCTTAAAACTCATAGTAAAGTTCAAAATAAGAAATTTAACGTTCCTCGTCAATATAGGTTTCTGAATAAAATATTGGAACAGGTAACAAGTAATATAACTATGCGTCAGAAAAATAAAAGGCACGGTAAATTATGTCACACAGCCTTATTTCTGAAGATCACTGTCAAATACTACGGCTACCAACTTGAAGACACGCAGGGACATTTTTTTAAACCCTACTGCCGTTTTCAAATACAGAGATTTGAAAAAATAAATTTATCTGAAAGTACTGGGCATCTTTATAGCTGAAGTCAAAGATTTTTTCTCACTCGGTTACAAAGAAAAAGGTTGGGATGTTTATTATTCTTTTCTCAGTGGTGTTGCGGGAAAAGAGAGTTTTGGGTCAAACTCCCATTGATACATTGGTTTTAGCATTTTTAGTCAATTCTAGTAAGGTTGTATATATATATATATATATATATATATATATATATATATATATATATATATATATATATATATATATATATTATATATATATATATATATATATATATATATATATATATATATATATATATATATATATATATATATAAAATAATAGAATTGTAAGAGGAAAAACGAAGAGACCACACCAAAAGCCCATAGATGCGCAAAGCAGCTAAACTACAAAGCCAAGTATATAATAAAACAAATAAAAAATACTAATAATGAAATCGAAAATGGCACATTAGGAGAAGTGAAAGGAGAAAGGTTGAATCCAGAGCTCATCAGCCGTGGGGGATTCAAGAGTGGTCGAAAGACCAAAAAATTTTAAAAATAAACTAAAGAGAGGATGTTTTAGTTCAAAATATGCAGTCTACAGATATTCATTGGGCAAAAAAGCACCAATGTGAGCCTGCAAACCGCACATTAGAACAAAAACCTAAAACTAAAAGCAGGGGTTTCGCCTCGACCGATTAGGAATAAAATTCCCAAAAACCGGCCACCCACAGGACGGTCCTGCTGTGAAAATAAAAACATCTCACCTGAAGTTCCGCGCGACAAAATCCAAAATCATATCCAGCAAATCAGGAGGCAGTCCAGTTGTCAAAATATAAGGAAAATCCGTGTCCAAAAAACAAATCCTAAAACGTTCCGGTCTACCATTTACACGTGCTCAAAAAATATCCATCCCTGCAATCCTGAAAATGGTTTCTTCCAGCGATTTCATACGATTGAACAGTTAAACAGTTACAGTGAAGCAAAGTCGTTATTGAAGGTTATACTTGAGCAAACATTTTTAATTAGATTTTTTGGAAAATTGTTGTCAAATAGTATATTTTTAAGAAGAGAAATTTCTAAATTAAAAGCAGTTTCAGTGTTACAAATTCTTTTAATTCGCAAGGCTTGTGAAATAATGATGCCAATGAAAACTTTTTTGCTAAGGCAGGAATTATAATCTTGTAGGCTATTGACTTTAAATTGGAATTCACGTCTTTTGTCATAAATTGTGGTGTAACAGAAGGAGCCAATTTCTATGTTAATGTCCAGGAAATTAAAAATCTTTTGATTTTGACTGGTTTTTTTAAGCGTTAAGGAGTTATGATAAATAGTTTTGCTGAGCTCAGAGAAATTGGAAAAATTAATGCATAGAAGATCATCAATGTATCTACAACAGAGAGGTGTAGAGGAGGGGTTTTCAATCGAAAATTTTCTTTCATAAAACAAGAGAAAAAGGTTGGCAAGGGTTGAACTAAAATTAGCTCCCATTGCAATACCATTGATTTGTTGAAAACATGAATTACCATTTTTAAAAAAATTATTGAAAATGCAAAATTTAAACAGATTAAGAAAAAAGCTTTCATTCAAATCGAGTGTGTCATTCACAGAGCTAAAAAGCTCAGACACAGTGGAAAAAAGCTCACAAAGGGGGATGTTAGTAAAGAGATTTTCAAAATCAAAGGTTTCAAGGCTATTTATGTCAAGCATATTGAGCAGATTGATCACTTCAACGCTGTTATTAATAATCCAAAACCATTTTTCATGTTGAAGTTGAAGTTGTTCCAGAATTTTTTTGAGAAAATATTCAAGTTTTACACTAAGAGTTTTCCCAATAGTGTTGGTGGCAGAACAAATAAAACGGAACCCAACAGGTGTCTTATGGAATTTAGGAATGGCATAAAGGTAAGGCAAGGCTACAGAATCAGGTCGCGGCAATTTGAAAAGTTTATAAGCAGCGATGAATTTTTTGATGATGGAGGATTCATTAAGTGAAGAAATTTTGTAAGTTGTGGAATTTTCTAATTCTGATTTAATAATATTAGCATATAGTTTTTTTCAACAAATAGAAAAATTAGAGCTGGCTTTATCCACAACAGTAAAAACATAGGCCTTTTTAAATTCTTTAATGGTATCCATTTCTTCAGATGAGATTTGAAAGTACTCAGAGTCAGTGTTAATAACATCATAAAGTTTTGATTTTAAAACATGTAGAAAATGATGCCTATATTCAAGAAAAGCATTAAGAGGAACATTGAAGCTGTAGGAAATTTTTCTCAAAAAATGATCAAGTTCAATTGAAAGTTTATCATAAGCTTTCAAAACATTGGTACGAAAACTAGGTCGAAATTTGGTGCCCAGTCCAAAAAGTTTTATAAGTTTACTGTTTTGCAAAAAATTTAAATCACCTGTTAAAATATGACCAAAGTCATTGTTGTAAAAATTGGAACCCACAAACTTATCACAAGTGCAATTGAAATCCAAATAGTTTTCATAATTTTTAGCAACCTCTTGATAATTAAGAATTTTTTTAGAGAACGGAGGATGGAATCTGTAGCTAAAAATAACTTGAAGATCTTTGATAGGAAAGAAATCCAATAGATTGTCGTGAAGTTTTGATAAGTTTAATTTATCAAAAGATTTTTGCAAGAAGCTAAAAGTACAATAACAAGTTTGTATTTGTTGAGCAGATCCAACTTTGTAATTCAAAAGATCATAACATAAAACTTCAAAGTGCGAGTTCTTGAATTGGTGTTGTGGTAAGAAGTTCTTAAGCTTTTTAAGAAAATTAAGTTTAAGACTGAAGAGGAATTTTCTGACCTTTTCTGTGTCATATGAAAGACAAAAGGAATTTTCAAGCTTTTCTAAAATCTGAAGAGGCGAAGAAGTATTAATAAGAGGGGGGCAATTACCTGACCCTCTTTTAAAACGAGTGGTGCTGGCGTTATTTCCAAATCTGAAAAGTGAGTAAACACTAAGGTTGTCAGTGGAATTAGAGTTTGAAGTATAGATTTTATTATTGAGTGAAGAATTCAATCCATATGGAAAGATAGATTTGAATTTTAAAATAAAATGCGATTCTAGTGAGAGTCTCTTTTCCAGAGAAAATTCAAAACCTAAAATAGAAATTGAAATATTGTCAAAACTGTGCAGTTGAAAATGCTGAAGCTCTTTATCTTCTTTGTTCTTAAATGTAAGAATGTCATGTCGATGGTTATTGATACGTAAATTGAGTGGATTGCTTGTTTGTCCGATATAACAAAGATTTCAGGAGAGGCACTTAATGAGATAAATGAGGTGATGTTGTTTTCAGAAGTAATATATTTTGACAACTGGACTGCCTCCTGATTTGCTGGATATGATTTTGGATTTTGTCGCGCGGAACTTCAGGTGAGATGTTTTTATTTTCACAGCAGGACCGTCCTGTGGGTGGCCGGTTTTTGGGAATTTTATTCCTAATCGGTCGAGGCGAAACCCCTGCTTTTAGTTTTAGGTTTTTGTTCTAATGTGCGGTTTGCAGGCTCACATTGGTGCTTTTTTGCCCAATGAATATCTGTAGACTGCATATTTTGAACTAAAACATCCTCTCTTTAGTTTATTTTTAAAATTTTTTGGTCTTTCGACCACTCTTGAATCCCCCACGGCTGATGAGCTCTGGATTCAACCTTTCTCCTTTCACTTCTCCTAATGTGCCATTTTCGATTTCATTATTAGTATTTTTTATTTGTTTTATTATATATATATATATATATATATATATATATATACTGCTCGACATTGAAAATGCAACACCTAGAAGGAGTGGTCAGAAATTCATGAAAATTTTACCGTAGACGCACGTCACTGAGTTATGCAAATGATATGAAATGCGCAGCTCTCCGACGCACGTGAAGTAAGATATAAGAGAATGAAGTTGAAAAGTGGGCTATGTTCATGTTGGTTTTTCTGCCAGACTAATTATCGGAGAAATTTGGTTTTTGTCTCGAAGGATACGTGTGATAGGAGGAAATGCCACGCCGTCCTCAACGCAGACACTTCCAGCATATAGACGACTTTACAAGGGGTATGGTGATCGGACTGAGAAGGGGAGGTTGGTCCATACGTCAAATTGCAGCTGATACCCACATGGACGCAAGCACTATGCATCGGCTGTGTCGGAGATGGTTGGAAAGAGGAAATGTAGCCACATTAAGGGGTGCAGGTGCAGCCAGAGTGACGTCAGACCGCTTGGATCGACGGATTCACCGACAAGCTGTGGCGGACCCGCAAGTCACTTGTACGTCGATTCTGCAGAACGTGCAAGGTACCCTGGATGTTCCTGTGTCGACCAGAACCATTTCCCGTCGACTGGTTGCACGTGGCCTGCAATCACGGCGCCCGCTAAGAAGACTGCCATTGACCTCACAGCACAGACTCCAACGTTTGGAATGGTGCCGGACCAGAGCGACGTGGATGGCAGAATGGCAAACCGTAGTGTTATCAGATGAATCCCGCTTCTGTTTGTCCAGCGATAGTCATCGCATACGTGTCTGGGTGTCGACGTGGAGAAAGATCGAATCCGGCAGTAACTGTGGAACGCCCCACAGCACGACAACGTGGCATAATGGTTTGGGGCGCTATTGCATACAATTCCGTATCACCTCTAGTTCGTATTCGGGGCACTATGACGGCCCAACGATATGTAGATAATGTACTGCGGCCGGTGGCAATCCCCTACCTTCAGGGTCTGCCAAATGCAATTTTTCAACAGGACAACGCCCGGCCTCACAGTGCTCGAATCAGCTAACATGCTCTACGAGGTGTACAGATGCTTTCCTGGCCACCATACTCTCCTGACTTGTCACCAATCGAACATGTGTGCACTGTTAAAACAAGGTACTTAGAAATGAGGCAAAACGTCTTATTTTCAAGAACATCACTGACCCAAAATGGCTCCAGAACCAATTGTCTTGGAATTAGAAACCAGGGTGTCTTGTTTTTGAAACACACAGTGTTCTCAAAAGTAATACCCATGTTCTTGTTTTTGAGACGGAAATATGTTTGAATATAACACGAAATGTACTCATATACGAGACAATCCTATTCTTAATTTTT